>JADDOH010008651.1:0-52411 GCA_016648135.1 Agrypnia vestita | reverse complement strand
TGAATACATCACAATTGGCGAAACGTTCAATAATAATAGAACATAAAATCATGATGTTGACCTAAAGATACCGCGAATGCTTTTCGGTATTTGAGAATAGGCCTGATTTAGAGGAGAGATGTTCGAATATTATTATTTAATGTGAAGTCAATTGGAACACAACTCTCCATTAATATCTAGTCTTCGCATTATCGAAGTAATTTGTACGTATATTTTTTGTATAGGATTACTTATATCATAAGCCGTATAAGATTACTGATATCAAATCTGGTTATACATAAGTACGTGAAATATTATTAGGTATAATTAGTATAAACAGGGATTCTGAGTGAATATTTTTTTAAATAATTTTGACTGTTCCTCTTTTTACAAGACAGGTTTTTTGTGTTTATATTTCATCTGGATGATACCTGAGATTGGTAATTAGTATTCATATTCATATTCATATTCAAAGTTGATTCTTTACTAATTTAATGTGAAAAATTAAACTTTTCCATTCAGAAAGAAGACAAATATAAGATATATATAAAAAATTAATTATTTATATATTTTTTTAATAAACAGACCATCAACATGTGTTTCTTGACTCCGATAGATAGTCTGTAATGACCCTGTTAGATAGTGGGCATCCTAATCAAATCGAGCAGACTGTATTTAATGTCGAAATGATGTTCAATTAATATTATTAAGCATTTTATTGTATTTCAATATAAATCGTTCTCCTGGTCACGGTAAGCACTATGATGATCCAGGTAGATAGTAGGGCATCGCGGCCTTGATACATTTAATAATAATTTAGTATAGCTCCTGGTCCGGCACCAGAGTTAGACATCCCATGGGGTGTGTGTTGAATATATATGGCGAAGCAAATCTATAATACAAATCATTCCATTGCAAATCAATGTAAATCATATTCTTTTCACGGCTAACGATGTAAGATGACCCTAATGTGGGTCCTACTAAATAATGAAGGTTAGTAAGTAGCAAACCGTCGCGTTCAAAATACAATATATTGGATTATCAAATATTTCATTATTCTTATATGTGAGCGCGCGCGATTGAGCGACAGGATGCAACCGGTCGACTTCAACCATATGATGTAGCGATACAGTTGTTAAAAATTAAATATTCAATACAGAAATATTACTACTACTAAAATTCAACTTTTCATATGAAATAATGTTCTATACTATCAGAAATTGTTCTATACGATAAATTAACTAAAAATACGTATTAACTGAAATAATTATTCTGTGAAAATTGCGCTTTTGAATGCAAAATTAACTAAAAATATTAACTAAAATATTTCTAACATCTTGGGTTCGCATACTATATTGAAAATACCTAATGCCCTTTGCATTTACTAAGTATATTACCTAAAATAGCCACAGCTATACCATCCTGTCCGTCAGGGACTAAACATAAAACATAGTTATATTTCTAAAAGTGCTACCTCTTACGCGACAAAAATACCTATTGCAGTCGGGCTATGAATATGAACTATTTCCGCCTCATAATGGCGCCTGGAACCAATACTAAAAACCTCACTAGGAATAATAAATGCGACTAAGTCTCGATAAATACAATATATACTATTCGTAATACGTCGTTGAATTGGCACATGAATCGTCTAATGGATGAAGGACCCCGTTGTGTATCGTAATAACTTCAAATTCTTTTATAGGAGCAGTGTGGAAACAATTGCATAATATTACGTAATAAAACATCTAACGAACCTAATAATCTATACATTTATGTTACAATAAAATACGTTCACTAGAAAGAATTCGTGTATTAGAAATAAAACATTTTCGATTTGAGACAAACCAGTAAAATCGTTCGAACGGCGCAAAGGGAAAAATTCACACATATTAAATAACACTGAAATTAATAATTATAAACACTTTGTATTAGCAAATTCTTACCTTGAATGGTTTCGTCTTAGACGTGCATGAACCTGTTCATATTAATTCCGTGGGAAAATAATACATATATTTGCTATCTACGAAATACCACATTTTTGAAGCGAAACTTCTTTATAAATAAGTAGATAAGGTCTCGGGGATGGTTTGTTCGAAAGGATTCTACAACAGCCCGTGAGTTTATATGAAATAATAGTTTCTTTGAATGCTAATTTTGGTTTTTTAAACCCTCAGCATCTCTGCTGAGAGGGGTTGAGGCTCCGCGCCCGCCTAAACCCGGTGGCCGACTTCCTAAGTGACTAAACGGCCCCCCTTGTTCCTCCGGAACTTACTGCATCCCGAGACTCTATCTCTTCTTTACGAGATGTGATCCTGTGACGCCTCTCTTTTAGGCTTATAATTGAGAAGGCCGTACTCTTTTGGTACGAGTTTCTGATGATGTGTGTTGTCTTGAGGCGCCTTTCTTTTAGGCCGGTGTTTGAAGAATCATGTACTCTTTTGGTACGAATTGATGACGACATTAGCCTCCTTTGCGGGCATAGTCAGCGATGTTACAAATTATTGTGCAATCTCATTATGCCTTTTCAGAGCGGCGTCCCACGATTCTGCATCTTGCAACATTTACTTTGGACAAATGTTAGAGTGTTAGTAACATATTTATAATATCCCAGCTATTCCATATGAGTGAATGATTTTTATATTTATTCTGGCCCTGTCTTTCTTACAGAGGACGAAATAGAAGTTAACGTTTTCTATCAAGGTTTTACAGCATTCAAGCATGGAAATCCTTCCAAAGACATAGGGAACCTTTTTGTTGGTTTAAGTAGTTTGCGCCAGATGAGGTTAGGTGGTCGGTTTATTGACGACCCCGAGCAACAAGGAGGACCCCGCCTTTAAGGGGCCCTGCAGGGGCTTGTGCGGGTTCCACGCCCAAGTGCCGGCAATCATCCACCCCTCAGCCAGCTAGGCTAACACAAACCAGATATCCCCAATCTTTAGTTAGATCTCCCCATTCTGTCCTTTACTCGTCATTCTGAAGCTACTTGTTAAGCCAGATGTACCGAGGTACTCAAATCATAAAGACTTGGCTGAAGACCGGATTGCGCAATACTTATGCAACACAATTATTATAAGGCTACTAAGCATTTCTTATAGAATTACGTGTATTCAATTATTAGTAAAAATAGTTTGAAAATCCCCATACTTTAAAATATATTCGTTCGGAAGAATTTCTCGTACGATTTGGATTGATATCTGGTTATGCAATACATAACGCGTCGACAATATTATGAATCTATTACGCACTGCTTATAGAGCTCCGTAAAATCAATTGTTAATACAAATGGTATGAAAATCCCCAAGCATCAAAATATATTCGTTTGGGAGATATTCCCGTACGAATTGAGCCAAGATCACACAAGAAATCGTGATATTAATTATACATTATTGCTCCGATTTTAAATCTTCCCAAAATAAATACATTTCAATAGTGAAAATAATTAATCGATAGATAATATAAATGTGTTCCTTAGCTGTTACACAGTGGCGGTATGATCCTCTCTGGTACTGATGAATGGTAGATTCCTCCATACGTCCGGGCAGCAACTCCGTCCGCAAATGCTGTTCTGGAACTCAGGGCTCCGTCGGTAGTCTGTTGGGCAGCGCTCCCGCTCGCAAGTCTGGTCTCGAACTGAAGGGGCTGAGTACATCGTGTTCGCTCCTTTTATAGTAACGATTTCACCATACCTCTGAAATCCACGCTAGTGCAGTGACTCATCCTATGCGCGATGACCTCACCGCCGGCGCTCGCCATTGGCCGGATTCAGTCATCAGGACGGTCGCCTCCGGCTCAACCCGTCGAAGGCAAAGCGCGCCTGTGATTGGTCCGTTTCGTTAAAATAATAGTAAAGCACCCGCTACACGCGAGACTTGCTGTTCCGATTCATAAATAATAAAGGCTCGTTCGCACCTACTCACAAGGTCGAGTCTATTAGGATTGGCAAACGATATTAATTTAACACAGAATTATATCTATGGTATAATAAAGATCTAAGAAATATTACTTGTATAGCTGAATATTCAATATTTTGTTAGCCTCTTGTAATACATAGAATCTTAAGAAGAAATATATCAGGCTTTTACTTTTAAACGATTCCAAACAGAAGAAATATATTTTTGATGTCCATACTTGACTTTTTTGAATATTATTATTTTAAGATTTTCTAAATTTATTAAATCTATCTCTATGTCGACCATCACAGCTTCCCCCTTATTTAGAGAGAGGAATGATCTATCAGACCAAGCCTATCTGCTAAATAACCCAATAGGATAGTATATCTCGTGATACTTATCAAGAGTTTCTAAAATTCCTTTTAAAATAAATCGTTGTTCTTATCAGTGCCAAATTCTTTTTCAATGGAACCTTCTTTGCCTATTTAAAGCTACTGTAAACCATCTGCCTGTCATTCAAATGAAAAGTGTACAACTAATATAAATATAAGATTTGAAAGCGAAAGGGACTGTATATAATTTTTTTTCAATTGACTGAAAAGGTTCGATTCTTCATAATCGATTGAATGCCTCAGTAATCTCATTATTGTGTCTGCTAACCACTCAAGTTCCATCCTGTTATCAACACTTAAAAGGGACGCTCCTTCCCCCACTTTGTTATCCTCCTTGCTTCCCTTACAATGGTACACTCCTAGTGTTCACCACCTCGCAACTCTATACTACTTTCCCCAGCATATACCTCCCTTCCCCCAGAATATACTCCCACTAACACTCCCCACATCCCCTTCAAGCTATACAAACCAACTCAACCGAGTAAATATTAACTGTATATTTCTCCTATCAAATGCGAGCTACGAAAAATTTGAAGTTCCAGAATTATGATAACCTATGAATTAATGTACAATCTATTCATATAAATTTAACAACCAGCTTCCTAATATATAGAGCAAACCCTTCGATCTCAATATCCTCCGTACACGAGTAAGCATGATGACGATGATGCTTGCTATCCACTCTAAAAAGAAAAGGTGCAGCCCGCCTCCAAATTTTCTAATGACTAGTCGCAAATGGACAAGCCCCTTCAATAACCGTTGGGCGTCGTTTCAACTAACTGTCCAGCTAACCCTCAAAAGAGATGCCCAAAGACGATGCATATTTGTTAAAGAAGTAGAGCTTCAACCATAACCCAGTTGTCAAGAAGGTTTCCAATAACTATTCCTTGCTATCCTACCATGGTGTACCCCGACAAGTGTTCACGATCTTGTAATACAATTCTTATTCCCCCTTCCCCCAAACTATACAACCTCTTCTATCTCTAGCTCATATAGTCCTATTCTAACCGAGCGAATGGTCAACCGCATACTCTACTATGATTGCAAACCGCGACAAAATGAACTCAAGTACCCCACCTGTGTTATGAACCTTATTCATATGCGCAATACATGTCCTTTTATGTAAAAACAGCCAATTGTCCTCAATATTCCACGTATACTGTAATGACTGCCATAATTTATTATTGATGTAATATGATGAAGAAGAAGAAGAAGAAGAAGAAGCCGCAAAAGTAGTGGATGACAACAGAAGAAGAAGAAAATGAATCCATTGAAAGGCATAAGATAAAGATAAAAAGTCACAACCGAGTGTAGTAATAGATAAAGACGAAGAAGAAGAAGTCGAAAGTTATAAAATTAGAAGAAGACGCGAATGTAGTAGTAGGTAAAGGACAAAAGAAGATGAAGAAAAGACGTAGAAAAACATTCGAAAAGTATAAGATAAATGGAAGAAGACGAAATGAATGTAGTAATAGAAAAAGAAGAAGAAGAAGAAAGTGGAGAAGCAGTCGAAAGTCATACCATAAGACGAAGAAGTAGTTGCAACGTATTGTAATAATTGCTATTTATAGAAGAGAAGGCGTTTGAAAAGTAAAGCATAAACGGTATGTATTCAAAGAAGAAGAAGACTAGAGTGAACGTAATCAATAAAAAAAACCTTCGTACCGAAGAAGAAGAAGACTCTGTTGAAGTCAATATAACTAATAGGGGGAAAGATAATATATATATACACATACACACATACATATATATATATACATATATATACATACATATACATACACATACACATATAACCGATAGCATATACGAATAAGAAGAAGACGAAGAAGAAGAAGAGGAAGAAAAGGGTAGGAACAACCTCTTCGATAAATGTAGAACGCAAAAGTATATATAACTATTATCCGTCTCAATTAACTTTCCAGCCAACCCTCAAGAGTGATATCTAAAGACGACGCATGTTTGTAGAAGAAGTGCATCCAGATGTCAAGAAAAGTTTCCCATAACTATTCCTTACTAACCTGTCTTCCCCCAAATTGTTAAGCGTTTGTCAAATAATCAGGCGCGACTCCTCCGTATAACTGTAATATCGTTCCTCCCAAAACTTATTGAAAACCTAAAACAACTTTATTAATATGTTCCGTATTCATCATCCCCATACTTATATGTAACATAACATTATAAAATTTTTAAGTGTTCCTTTAACAACGCGAACATGTTTAACGAAGTACACTGTTACAAATCAGAAGAGGTGAACCCTAATATCTGTACTAGCTGTAGTAGTCATCACCAACACTGATACCCACAGAAGATGTATGTGTGTAACTGAATCAAGAATTCCTAACGTATAATTCGGTTTGCTATACGACTGGAATCTATTCAAGATCCAAACGTCCAACCTTTCTACCTCAATCTAAAAGTAATGCCACGACGACGCATGAAGGTGGATGAAGCTAATGATTTCGTTATGCTACTACTATTTAATCTACTAAAAATCTATTTTCAAAATTTTTTTTTTTTCAAAATGTTCCAGAAGAATTCAAAAGCTCTCCTGAAAAATTTCTTTTTTATTTTATTTTATCACTATTCAACAGGATTTCTACATACACCCAATGTATAGTAAAAACAATAAATGCTTAATCAATCATAGCGTTACGACTTCTCAAAACTTGAAGAAACTCACATATCGTTAATTCCGGATTTACTTTTGTATTATTTCCAAGAAGATTGCGCCCAAAACCAAAACAACCCCAATATAGATACGTACGAAATTTGAAGTAGTGAGATGTAAACATTTAACAATTATCAACCCTGTATGTGAACCTTATGATCATTAAAGAAGCCAACTGTCCTACCATATCTCATCTCTGTAGTCAAATAAGCTGTTGTTTATTTCTATTCTGCCTATAAATACGCTATATCAACGTATATTATAATATAATATTTATTAATGAAGATAAAACAATTTCAATTAACGTTGCAATGAAGCGAAACAAAGGAATATATATAAAAAAAAAACAAGTCCAATTTTTAATTATTCGTTACTAAGAGTATATATATATTGCGCTCTCTATTACCGCTTCCTATAGACTAATACTAGCGAAGGCTCAAAACTTTCTCTGATTTCCGCTAGATGGCGGTAGTATGACCATTTTAATTCATATGCCAGGCCGTCTTGTAAATAAAAATGGAAGCAATTTTATTCTTGTAATTCAAATCAAAATAATTTTTAGATCAAAACAAGAAACTCAAATAATTATTTCGTGCAACAATACGCGTCTGTGTTTATATTACGAACAAGTCTATCAATCCTGCATACAACAAAGAAATTATAATTAGTTTGAATAACCAGAACCGTATATAACTGTGTATAACAATTAAGAACACATTTAGATAATTAGAATAATTAAGAACCATAATAAATCAATGAAGGAAATTATTATTTTTTTTCAATTAATTCAGCAACATTGTAGATTGACATTTTATTTTTTTAGGACAATTTTTAATATAACACCTTGACGATAAAAAGGTATCTCCGAAACATGCACGTGAAAGTTATCAAATAATATAAGTAGATTTGTAAGAATACTATAATCAATAAATTTTTTGTGTAATTATTATCTGTAAAAATTTAGCTGAATTTAAAGATCTTTTTTTTTTCAAATATAGAAACCCTTTTTAATATCCATAAGACAAATATATAACAAGTGTGGATTTATTTAATTTACATTAACCTCAATTTAATTAAAATTAATTTATATTAATTTTTAATTATGAAACCAGACGGATAATTATTAAAATATTTTTCGCATTTGTATCATAAAAGTACATAACCGAAAGAGAAAAGTAAATATTATAAAACATCGGATTTATAAATTTTTTTATAAAATAAAATATATATCAAATGTTCACATGGCAAAATTCCTGTGTACCCGTATACTAAAAGTTTTCGTTTTTATATCTTCTTTTCTTTTATATTCATATATTCTCGTGTTTATATTTTCTACTAAATTGTCATCCGGTTTTTATATTTATTTTTACTTTTATATTTTTCTGCTATTATTATTAATTACTATTGCATAACTCGTAAGCGAAAATATTTGCCACTGAACAGATTTTATCTAGCGTGGGTTAATTATTAGTTTATATTAATATAAGAAATTAAATTAAAACCGAATTTTAAGCTATCATAAACCCTCCGTGGCGCGCGCTGAAATCTGTCGCGGTGATCTGCCCGCATTCCAAGTCTATATTTCTTTGCATTTCTTCGGGCGCGACCTGTCCATATCCGCGAAGCAAACAGTCTGTTCATATACGCCCGACCGCGATAGTCAAACTTATCAAACGCTAAATGCTCAAACGTCTTGGGTCTCTGCCGCATCTTCCACGCTTGGGCCGAAACGTGTCCGCTCGCGTTATATAGGGAAACCGTCGCCGGTCTTTCTAACACGCAGCGCTCGCAAACCCGGCGGCTTTGGCCGTGTTCGGTGGTATATTTGCGAAACACAAACACAAACGCAATAATTAAAACCATTCAAATGTGAATCGTTTGAATCTCAACTACATATTTGTTACACTGCGATTCGCAAATCCCGATGGCCTAGGCCGTGACAGTGGTATACTTGCGAGAAAACAAATGCAATAATTAAAACCTTTCAAACGTGAATCGTTTGAATCCTAACTACATATTTGTTATACTGCGATCCGCAAATCCCGATGGTCTTTTTTAGATTGTGACGGTGGCTTACTTGTGAGATCGCATTCAAACAATTATTAAAATATTTTTCAAATGTGAATCATTTGAATTCAAACCACATAAAATGAATGAGATATGAAATAAATCACATATTCTATAAAATGGAGCAATACTTTTACAAAGAAACAGGCATTCCAAAATCGAACTAATATATCACAAGGACCAAAATTACTACAATAATTTTCGTTCACAAAATATTAAATAATAAAAATGCCAACTATCTATATGACAAACAACCTAAAGAAATTTCTAATACCTAGTATCACGTTTGTCTACAAATCTCAGTACGTGGTTCACATAAATGCTCAATCTTTTTTCTTTGATGTCACGGACCGTGGTCCGCGATTGTTTAAATAAAACCGCTTTTATAATCAAATATTTTCTTTCATTTATAATATTAACTAAACCAAAATGATTTTTTTTTTTTTTTTTTTTACTATGCAAATGAGTCCAACGAATACGCTCCTGTCTGG
The DNA here is from genome assembly GCA_016648135.1 of Agrypnia vestita. Lineage (NCBI taxonomy): Eukaryota > Metazoa > Arthropoda > Insecta > Trichoptera > Phryganeidae > Agrypnia > Agrypnia vestita. The sequence continues at coordinate 42,918 of JADDOH010008651.1, read as the reverse complement.
TCACCGGCACCACTGTGATGATCCTGATAGATAGTAGGGCATCGCGGCCTTGATACATTTAATAATAATTTAGTATAGCTCCTGGTCCGGCACCAGAGTTAGACATCCCATGGGGTGTGTGTTGAATATATAAGGCGAAGCAAATCTATAATACAAATCATTCCATTGCAAATCAATGTAAATCATATTCTTTTCACGGCTAACGATGTAAGATGACCCTAATGTGGGTCCTACTAAATAATGAAGGTTAGTAAGTAGCAAACCGTCGCGTTCAAAATACAATATATTGGATTATCAAATATTTCATTATTCTTATATGTGAGCGCGCGCGATTGAGCGACAGGTTGCAACCGGTCGACTTCAACCATATGATGTAGCGATACAGTTGTTAAAACTTAAATATTCAATACAGAAATATTACTACTACTAAAATTCAACTTTTCATATGAAATAATGTTCTATACTATCAGAAATTATTCTATACGATAAATTAACTAAAAATACGTATTAACTGAAAATAATTAAATAATATAAATTTCATTGCAATGAATAAAGTCATTTGCCGTATGATGTTAGCGAAAATAGTTGTATGGCGCGGGTGGCAACGGCTGAGGTCGACAGATACGCTGTAACTATAAAAGGATCGCGGAATAAAATATTATACCTTCTTGAAATATTATAAATATAAGTATTCTATACAATATTAATACTCTGCCTGTGCTAACTATACATTTAACTAAAATATATATTATTAACTGGAAATAATTATTCTGTGAAAATTGCGCTTTTGAATGCAATATTAACTAAAAATATTTCTAACATCTTGGTTCGCAGACGAAATCGATAATACCTAATGCCCTTTGCATTTACTAAGTATATTACCTAAATAGCCACAGCTATACCATCCTGTCCGTCAGGGACGAAACATAAAACACAGTTATATTCCTAAAAGTGCTACCTCTTACGCGACAAAAATACCTATTGCAGTCGGGCTATGAATATGAACTATTTCCGCCTCATAATGGCGCCTGGAACCAATACTAAAAACCTCACTAGAAATAATAAATGCGACTAAATCTCGATAAATACAATATATACTATTCGTAATACGTCGTTGAATTGGCACATGAATCGTCTAATGGATGAAGGACCCCGTTGTGTATCGTAATAACTTCAAATTCTTTTATAGGAGCAGTGTGGAAACAATTGCATAATATTACGTAATAAAAACATCTAACGAACCTAATAATCTATACATTTATGTTACAATAAAATACGTTCACCAGAAGAATTCGTGTATTAGAAATAAAACATATCCGTTTGGAAACAACCCAATAAAATCGTTCGAACGGCGCAAAGGGAAAAATTCACATATTAAATAACACTGAAACTAATAATTTTAAACACTTTATATTAACATATTCTTACCTTGAATGGTGTCGTCTTAGACGTGTATGAACCTGTTCATATTAATTCCTGGGGAAAATAATACATATATTTGCTATCTACGAAATAAGACATTTTTGAAGCGAAACTTCTTTATAAATAAGTAGATAAGGTCTCGGGGATGGTTTGTTCGAAAGGATTCTACAACAGCCCGTGAGTTTATATTAATAGTTTCTTTGAATGAAAAGAATAGTTTCTTTGAATGCTAAATTTTGGTTTTTTAAACCCTCAGCATCTCTGCTGAGAGGGGTAGAGGCCCCGCGCCCGCCTAAACCCGGTGGCCGACTTCCTAAGTGACTAAACGGCCCCCCTTGTTCCTCCGGAACTTACTGCATCCCGAGACTCTATCTCTTCTTTACGAGATGTGATCCTGTGACGCCTCTCTTTTAGGCTTATAATTGAGAAGGCCGTACTCTTTTGGTACGAGTTTCTGATGATGTGTGTTGTCTTGAGGCGCCTTTCTTTTAGGCCGGTGTTTGAAGAATCATGTACTCTTTTGGTACGAATTGATGACGACATTAGCCTCCTTTGCGGGCATAGTCAGCGATGTTACAAATTATTGTGCAATCTCATTATGCCTTTTCAGAGCGGCGTCCCACGATTCTGCATCTTGCAACATTTACTTTGGACAAATGTTAGAGTGTTAGTAACATATTTATAATATCCCAGCTATTCCATATGAGTGAATGATTTTTATATTTATTCTGGCCCTGTCTTTCTTACAGAGGACGAAATAGAAGTTAACGTTTTCTATCAAGGTTTTACAGCATTCAAGCATGGAAATCCTTCCAAAGACATAGGGAACCTTTTTGTTGGTTTAAGTAGTTTGCGCCAGATGAGGTTAGGTGGTCGGTTTATTGACGACCCCGAGCAACAAGGAGGACCCCGCCTTTAAGGGGCCCTGCAGGGGCTTGTGCGGGTTCCACGCCCAAGTGCCGGCAATCATCCACCCCTCAGCCAGCTAGGCTAACACAAACCAGATATCCCCAATCTTTAGTTAGATCTCCCCATTCTGTCCTTTACTCGTCATTCTGAAGCTACTTGTTAAGCCAGATGTACCGAGGTACTCAAATCATAAAGACTTGGCTGAAGACCGGATTGCGCAATACTTATGCAACACAATTATTATAAGGCTACTAAGCATTTCTTATAGAATTACGTGTATTCAATTATTAGTAAAAATAGTTTGAAAATCCCCATACTTTAAAATATATTCGTTCGGAAGAATTTCTCGTACGATTTGGATTGATATCTGGTTATGCAATACATAACGCGTCGACAATATTATGAATCTATTACGCACTGCTTATAGAGCTCCGTAAAATCAATTGTTAATACAAATGGTATGAAAATCCCCAAGCATCAAAATATATTCGTTTGGGAGATATTCCCGTACGAATTGAGCCAAGATCACACAAGAAATCGTGATATTAATTATACATTATTGCTCCGATTTTAAATCTTCCCAAAATAAATACATTTCAATAGTGAAAATAATTAATCGATAGATAATATAAATGTGTTCCTTAGCTGTTACACAGTGGCGGTATGATCCTCTCTGGTACTGATGAATGGTAGATTCCTCCATACGTCCGGGCAGCAACTCCGTCCGCAAATGCTGTTCTGGAACTCAGGGCTCCGTCGGTAGTCTGTTGGGCAGCGCTCCCGCTCGCAAGTCTGGTCTCGAACTGAAGGGGCTGAGTACATCGTGTTCGCTCCTTTTATAGTAACGATTTCACCATACCTCTGAAATCCACGCTAGTGCAGTGACTCATCCTATGCGCGATGACCTCACCGCCGGCGCTCGCCATTGGCCGGATTCAGTCACCAGGACGGTCGCCTCCGGCTCAACCCGTCGAAGGCAAAGCGCGCCTGTGATTGGTCCGTTTCGTTAAAATAATAGTTAAGCACCCGCTACACGCGAGACTTACTGTTCTGATTCATAAATAATAAAGGCTCGTTCGCACCTACTCACAAGGTCGAGTCTATTAGGATTGGCAAACGATATTAATTTAACACAGAATTATATCTATGGTATAATAAAGATCTAAGAAATATTACTTGTATAGCTGAATATTCAATATTTTGTTAGCCTCTTGTAATACATAGAATCTTAAGAAGAAATATATCAGGCTTTTACTTTTAAACGATTCCAAACAGAAGAAATACACTTTTGATTTCCATACTTGACTTATTTGAATATTATTATTTTAAGATTTTCTAAATTTATTAAATCTATCTCTATGTCGACCATCACAACTCTACCTCTGGGTGATTTTTCCGAATTTTTTTCTCAAGCTCAAAAATATATTTTTATTTGCAGCATAATGTGGACGAAAAATAAACGTCAAAATATGCTTAGATATGTCCGAAAATTGATTGATCACATGATTTTTAAATTCATGTGTAAAATACACTTCAGTAATTCTCAATAGAGAAGTCTCTGAAAACTACAAAATTGTGGAGTATTTTCTCTGTAATCTGTTCCATTTCCACTAATTTTCGTATATATCAATGGCGAATGTACAAATGATTAATGATTATTACTCAAAAGGATGGTGCTCTCCACACATGCACTCAACCATAGATCAAAATCGGTGTGACATACGTCACAGAAACACTGCGAAAGATATTAAGTCGGAATATGATATACATTACCGAAACTAAAGTGACTGAATGTAAAACCTTGTCATTTTATTACAGTATGACTAAAAATCAACACTTAATATAAAATTCAAAATAATTTTTGAGCAGTAATCTTCGTCACATGCATGGAAATATCAGGCATGTTTTCTATAGCTCTCGTTTAATTTATTTGAGACGATTCGCCTTATAAGGGCGAAGGTATCAATTTCATGTACCTACTTAATTTATATAGAAGAATCAAATACAAATATCTCATTTTTATTCATAGGAAAATAGAGTTCTACCATTTTAAAATAGTATTTTTCAATAAGAATTTTTTCTCGTGAAAATTTCCCGTGAGAATTCTCGGAAAAACCCTATCATAATAGTTGCAGGATTTTGACGCTGATTATTTACGAGTAGAAGACCGTTTGTTTTTTAAAATTGACTTTATTAGCTTAAACCAAAAACTATACATAATAAAATAATTATATCAAAAAATAGGAAGACGGTGTACTTTGGTGGGGGACCCTTTTGTGTTGCCTGAGCCGTTAAGTGTTGCTCGCTGATTATTTGTCACGCTCTAATTATCTAAAACTATAATTCCAGCCTAGTTCCAGCAAGTTGCGGGTGTTATAGACCTACAGACAGACAGCAAAATTATATAATATTAAGATAGTAAGTAAACTTCTTCTTCATATGCCGTATACCATCCATGGTTGAAAACGATTTCTATATCAGCTGTATCGTTATTAATAAGGTCGACATACTGTAATTCGAAGATTAATAAACAATATAAAACTGATCGCGATTTTCTGTTCACCTTCAGCTGTTCTTCATCCTTTGTACTAATTGTATGTAATACATTGTACAAAAGTGGGATACCAGACACGGTACCCCACAAGCTGTTGACCCACGACGTGAGAAGAACACAGCAACCTTCTGACATAACTCAGCATCATATCCACATTCTGGTGACTCCGACGTTAGTCATCTCTATAAGAGTATGCAAGTGGCTTCCCTCCATTCATTGCATATTCATGCATCCTAATACCTTTATATTGATAATGTATTCAAGCTAGGAGATCTGATGTATTTTCATCACGACCTCAAGTAGAAAGGGTAGCTACCATGTAAATGATGTAGCATTTTATTATCCTGCAATGGAATAACAATATTGTTACATTCAGAATATTTTTTGAGTATGTCCAAATTTTTCAGAACAGACCTGGATTTTTGTTACAGGGATAACATTAATCAATCAATGTATATATATAGATGTCTCACAGAGATGAAACTGTATTTTTATGGGAAAGCAAGGTGTACATAGGGCTTACGACCTATCATACGGCTGGCTTAGGTGATCACTTTACACATATGCAATGTTCGCCATTTCCACCCATGATAGAATACCATTGTATACTAATTTTTAGAAGTTGTATATATTTAAATTATGCGCCACGTTTCACATGTGATTTCTAACGATCTTGCACGCGGCTAGCACCAAAGCTTTTTCATTTCCCTTGAATGATCCTAGATGTCGCTAATGAGACATCTATAGATTTTTTTAATTTTTTTAAGCAATGTACTTTATCTGTGTGAATGAAAATTCATCCGAATTACTAACCTAGAAATTTCGGATTATTTCCAGGACATTACAGAAGCTTTTATATTTTTTAATTGTTACAATATTATATATTTTAATCAATAAAAAATTTTATGAATTGACGTTTTATTGTAGAGTTGCAATTTTAGATCAAATTTCTAAACGAATTAGATGACTCACTTAAAAAGATACGCAAAAAAATATATATAATGTCGCAAATTTGACTCGAAAGTAAATGGAAAATACAGTGTGATTGGTAATTCATTCTCTCATTAAGATCTCAAGAATAATGGACATGCGAGATATGATATACATGTTTTCGATAAATAAGTTCATTCATCTGTATTTCATATATTTATGTTAATTGATCTAATGAGTATTATTTATATAATATTATATTATATGTCGGAAAAGTTAGTCAGAATTTTGTTTCAAACTCGCCAAAAGTAAAAAAAAGTCCGCCTTCTTCAGTCTCGTACATAAAACTAAAAGTTGATAGTGCTACATGGTTGTAAACACTCTTTACAGAGAAAAAGAAAAAGTTATCCAATAATTTTAGAAAAATTTCTCTATGTAGCAATAGTAGGAAAAGTTGGGGTCAATAACCGATGGCGTGTTTACACCAAACGATTTCCAAATGTTCAAAATACTTATAGTAATTAGTTCAGGGGAAACTGGGATGTTCAGGATTGTTCAACAATCTCAACTTCGGATGTTCACGTTTGGGGAAGCGCTCTGGAGCTAAAAGTTCTTCGCGGGAAGCCCGGATGGAACTCGAGCTCTGTGCTGAACGTGATTGGATGGGTGGGCACAGTGAAGGATACAAATTAATTAAGGGCTTACACCAACTTAACATTTTCGAAAAATCGTTTTTTTTTTTCATATCTATACTAATATATAAAGAAGTAAAGTTTGTAAATTTGGATGTAGGGGGTATTCTTCGAAACTACTCATACAATTTCAAAAATTCTTTCACTAAAATTTAGAATGGACTTTTAGAAATAGACATTAATTATATATTATCCCGTTAAAATGAATTAACTTTGTCGTGGTGCCCTATTTACAACTAAATACGACGAAAAAATGGTCGTTTCTTAATGTTAAGAGATACTTAAATACTTTCTATAGAGAAGTTGTAGAACTAAAAAAGTTGTATAAATAAGTTCGCGACTACATATATCTATATGTTAAGGTTAATGCACAAAATGGTGACTAAAAGTTAAAAATCTACGCGAAGCCGCGCGCGTAAACTACTATCTTATAGTTTTCTTAAGTTTCAAAAATAATTTGAGCCACAACTCACTCAAAAATTTCAAAAATTGACTGAGTTATAGCAATTTGAAGCTTGTCTAGTAGGTAAACTTTTAAGCTAATTACATTACATTTTTCTCGAAACTTTCTTTTTCAGATTCTTCGAAAAAATATCTCAAAAACTATCAAACCAGTATTATTAATATTTTGCACACATTTTACAAATAACGTTATCTATGACGTGCAAGCATTTTTTGGATAAGATGCGCCGTTTGCTAATTAAAATTATTTTCAAACTGATGTCATTTTCACGAAAAATCAAGTTTTTTTATACACTACATCATAGACATATCTATATATGATTATAGCAGATATATATATATATATATACTATATATATATAACATATATATATTATATAGTTATATATAATATATATATATATATATTATATTAACATATACATATATATAGTCAATAAGAAAATAATTATCTTTATAATTACAAACAAACCCTGGCATGTTTGTCTCTAAAAGCTGGGTGCGTGCGATTAAAGGACCGTTGCATAAATCTAAATTGCTAAGGACCAGCACATAAATCCGCTTTTCTGAAATTTTAAAAACAATTTCTTAATGAAAAATATTAACCAATGTATCTCGTAAACAGTGATAGTAAAAAGAATATTAATACAACAGTTACGTTACAATAGTTAAATTTGTAAATTCCAGTTAAATTAAAAAGGCAATGGTCGGAAAATCTACGGTCCAGATATTTGGGCTGCTGCCAGTAAGATAATGATCGCCAACGTGATCGCTGGCATTTAATAACCGGGCGAGCACTAGAAAAGGAAAAAATTAAATTGTCGTATGTGCAATGGGCGAAATGTTGTAACAAATCTAAATAAAATTATTTCTTTGTCTGCTAACTAAGTGTCCGTAACTTTGTGTGACATTCGTAATTTCTTTCGAATTCACGGCTAAAAAACGAGCAAAAAAATACGAACCAGCTGCAACTTAACTATTTTGCTACGCAATGAGCCTGCATGAATCGTCAAAAATACCGTACGTATAGAAGCAAAATCGCGAACCATTTTAATATTATGTTACATAATTTATGTTCAATGATTTTCTCGGGTGTAAAGTTAGTAATCTTGATAATTTCTAGCAGAACAATTAGCAGCTATGCTTTGTTGCTTTGTATGAATATAAATTTGAGTCGCTACCCGTATCTATTCAATGATCATTTCACTGTTAATATATTCCCTTAATATTTGTTATTTCATTTTATTTATTACGAATTTTCATTACGTATAATATTTATATGTAAACTATATATATTATATATATATATATATATATATATATCTTATATATATATATATATATATATATATGTCTATACGTGTATGCATATGCATATGTAATAGGGTGTGTCACTTTGTATGGCGAAAAAAAAAAGTTTTTTATTTTTAAACTTAATAGTTATCAAAAGTTGCATTGCATTTATAACTACACAAAAATGCAAAAAAAGTTGCAATTCAAGTATACTTTTTTTTGGCTGGTTCTAGCGAGACAAATATTCTGAAAATGTTGGTTTTTAGTGATTTTTCAGAGGTAATAAAAGTGCTGTTTTCTTCTGCATAATTTTTTCAGATTACTTAATTTCGTTGATATATATATAGATAATATACTAAAACAAAAATTTACTGCAAATATTAAGCTGAATTATTTTTAAAAAAATTATAAAACATACAAAATTTTCCAAAAAGAGTATTTTTAAAGACAGCAAAAGTTATTTTTTAGAATAAAACATTGGCATAATTTTCCTGGAATTCTGCTTGGCTGCAATAAAACCTTCTCTAACTGTTTACCCTAAGACAAAACCTGCAGCTACAGTCGTCAATTTAAGGCATCCACACATTTCCCTGCCACACAGTCAGTAGATTTCTTTCTACTGACTGTGTGTGGCAGGGACTTGGGAAAATCGAATATTTGGACATTTCGTTCGACGAAAACTGTCCTCAGCTCTTCACTTTATAAGTACATAGCTCAAAAGCGGTAGTTCAGTCAGTATAAGTTTCTCATCCTGCCAGGAAATCATGTCGTAATAATGATCGCTCTCAAAATTGATTTGTGGTGTCACAAAAGATCTCGACAATGATTTTTGCGAGGTACGAGCTTTCAAAACTCTCGTATACCCTATTCTATTATAATTTTGTTGTCATTTGTCAACATTTGATGCCTCCCTGATATCACTCAGTGTAGCCGAAGCAATAGCAGCGCCTGCTCTGTGCGATATGCCATAACGATCACATGTTTCAGCCAACTTTTCGAATTTTTTTGTACTATGTTTCCAATGCCTATGCATCTGAAGGTTCTTTGGTCTACAAGAAATGGGTGGTCTTTAATCGGAACAATTTTATTTTTTCCACATTTACAAGAAGAAGAATTTTTGCATTTGCACGCAGCAATATCAAAAAGAATTGTTGATTTAGTTATAAAGTTTTCTATTTTATCTAAATAGATTGACTTTTTGGTTCTTTGTTGAATTTTTTCGATAGTAGCCTATACTATTTGCAATAAGATAATAGAAGCTGGCTCACAATGCTTGCATTTTTCCAAACTTCAAGAACATTTCGAGCCACTTGAGAAGTGATGACTTTTGCTTGTGGTTCTAAACTACTTGACTGTTTCATTTCATGACGCGCCCACTCATAATATCGTTAAACATATCCATAAGATGGTAACATAGTACTTTTGAATTTTTCGGTATATTTCTCAAAAATACGTAATTTCGTACGACCTCTGGTTTCTTTTGAACTTCACGGATTCGATGCCATTGTGATTCGTTTCATGAATGAATAAAACACTTAAATTTATTACGTATAATATGTAGAAACTTTACGACGGTTGAAAATAAGTAAGCTAACAAATACAACCGTTCGGAATGGAGTCTGATCTAATGAGGCTCGCATAACGGGAGCGCGACCCGAAACAAGCCGAAATTGCCCGAACGGGGGTAGGTATTTAAGCTAACAGATTATCAAAATGAACTTAAATATGGCGTTTTCCTTATGCTGGCTATATTATTATTATAAAAAAGCATTTAATTACTAAGACAATTGGAAAAATACAAAAAATATATCGTTCTGATCGGAACGTTATTTTGCAACTTTTTTATATTTCAAGGCCTTTTAACCAGCCAAAAGTACCAGTATTAAGGAAAACTGTAAAAACAGCATTTAATAACATATAAAAATGCAACTATTGAGAATTATTAAATTTGAAAGATCGAAAGTTGAAAAAAGTGACACACCCTAATGTGTAATGACACCATTATCTAGATATAAGTTCATCGTATTGTAGATAATAAGTGTGAAACCGTTGAAATAAATAAATGAATACTGATTCTACATTGTTGCCAGAAATTTCGTAACAAGAATTATATGACTATATAAATAGAGTGAAGTTTTTTTCCCTCAAACTGCTTAGCAGAAATTTTCCATGAAAATCATTATTTTTCTTTAAATATCTTCATTCTCAGGATGCCCTACGCGAGGGGTAAATAATACATTAAAACCGGTTGCGTATCTTCGAAACCTCCCTGTGCCGACTGACAAACTTCGCAAGTCTGCGCCCTCGGGGGAGCGGTGGCGGACCCACTCCATCATCAGACCTTCAGGACTGGGGCCATCAATCAGTGCCACAGTCAGCTCCTCGTAATCCTTCACCAGCGAGGGCGGCACGCTCTGCGAGCAGCCGATACGCAATTTTTAATTGATTGCCGACCGACCGAATGGAGTCTGCTCTCTTGCCTTATAACATGCCTACTCCCTTATATTTACCCTCAATGTTTATCATTCACATTTTATCACAGGCTGTCACACGTAGATGACTTACGAGACACGCACAGCACGTATTTATTTATTTATATTTTGATAAATTGACAGCAAATCTTAATTAACATTCATATGAATATAGTAAAATATACTAAACTATGCCAATTATGAACTTTCTATTGATGATTGTTAATAATATAAGCAAAGTGAGACATTCGGTTTTGTAAGAAATATTGCTATTTCTGTATCTTGACAGTTATTGTATAACATTATAATGCCGCCAATTTTGACGTTTTAAGTTTGACAGGTTTTAAAGTGAATAAATTTAATTGAACAAATTTATTAATCAATTAGAAAAGACATACAGAAAAATCAATTTAATAAAAAAACATTTTAGCTGCTACCGGGATTCGAACCAACAGACCTCCACTCTATCCGGGAATTATTCCCGGATAGAGTGGATATGTTGGTTCGAATCCCGGTAGCAGCTAAAATATTGTTTCGTTAATTTGATTTTTTTGTATGTCTTTTCCAATTCTTCTATTTCTTCCTTATCTACTATCTATCTACTACTACTATCCCAACTCATTGCCTAGGTAGGTTGTTAAGGTCGGCTCTTCTCGTTCTCAGTCTATATCTTCTTCAGTACTGGGTATCGCTTTCATCCAGGCCGTTTCTATGTAACTAATATTTTGGAGCATTGAGTCATTCCGGAGTTTTTGGTCTTCCTCTGGATGACTGTCAATGAAGCTCCATAGACATTACCTGCTTTACTTGGTGCCCATACCATCTCAACTGTCGCTCCTCCAGCTACCACGAATGCGTGAACTTTTAATCCTGTATTTTAATATTAATCCTGCCGGCCATCCAAGCAATCGCATTTCTGCTGTTTCGAGTTGCCTAGAGTAGGAATTTTACATAGTCCAGCATTCGGAGCCATACATTATCGCGGGTCTAAAAATAGTCTGGTATACCTTTCCTTTAAGTTTTATAAGCACTTTCGGGTCACACGAGATTCCTGTTACGGATCTAAATTTCATCCATCCCACACCTATTCTATGGTTGACATCCGCTGCGCGTCCTCCGTCTCTGTGAATGAGTGAGCACAGATACTTAAATGATTCACAGTTGGCTATTGCTTCCCCGTCCAGTTGCATCGAAGGAGATACAGTATTTGTGTCTTCAAATGGCAAGTACAAATATCCAGTCTTTTTCCTGCTAAATTTTAGGCCATTATCCTCCTCTATCCAATTGATTAATAAATGTGTTAATAATTCACCGAATTTTGTTCTGAAATTGCAGCTTCACAATAATAATATGTTTTCTTTAATATATATATAAATATTAAGCTACTCATAGTTATGAATAATGAGCTTTCTAATTGATTGAATTCATTAATTTCAAACCTGTCCACTTTAAAACTTCAAAATTGGTGGCATTACAATGTTATATAGTAACTATCAAGAAACAGAAAAAGCAATAATGCTTTTTTCAGATAACGGACGAATATTAGATAATTTTTGCCTTCAAAATATGTTAAGGAGGAGGAGAGTGGAACGGGATTTAGGATTAAGATAAAGGATCAAAGAACGACAGTAGATGGAAACATAAATTGAGTTAATAAGTTTGAATAGTTAAGTTAACAATATCAATGTAATTTAAGATAAATGAATTGTGAATCTGTAGATAAATGAGTTTGTTTGGAGTTGATCTTGTAAAGAGGGAGATGAAAAGAAGGTAACTGTCTGCTGATGTGATTTTGGATATGAAATCATTGGCGTTGAAGAAGATCAAAAGTATCAACTTAGGTGTGCGCGATTTTAAATAATATTACACAGTCCACTAGGCAATCTAACACCTGTATATTAAAGAACTTTTCAGAATCATCATGACTAAAATGAGATTGAAAAGAGCGAAAGTTAAGGTAAGGTTGTGGAAATATTCACACACCACTGGGATAATTTTCCAGTGTTCAATGTGTGGAGTTACGTTTATGATATAGAAGTTTATTTATGTAAAGCTAAGAATACAGGTAGAACAGTATTAATGTGGTACGTAAATAATATTCGTAGTTTTTTTATTGGGGTTTATTGAATAATTTACAGGTGAAACAGGTTAAAGGAATATTTCTTGTAAATGGTAAATTAACAGTAATTAAAGTAGACACAAGGTAAAAAAGGTGTCCTCTACAAGCCTCACATATTATGAATACAACTATCTTAAACAATTTATGTATAAATAAATCAATTTTTTGTAATGTTAAGACTAAGTTAAATGCTAAATTTTATCATTATTAAATGATATTTTATCATCATTTTAATAAAGTTAAAATAGGTACTATTTTTACTCTTATCTTAAAAATAATCATAAATAATACAAAATTATTCCCATAAAACAAAATTAGATCCTCTGAAGTGAATCAGGTTGCAGATGATTTCATGCAGTTGTTGTGTGCGCACAGGACTGCTGAAGGTGACGTCGTCACTTTCGGCAGCATGTCGTGCAGATAGGGCCTTGAAAATGAGTAGACTCATCTACCCTTCTTTCCTAACTGAATCAATTCATCAATCCAGGCAATCAATTTTTTCATCTGAAAAAATCCATAATTTGCTTGTGTCGGGAATCGAACCCGTGGCTCTCCGTTCAGTTGGCTTAAACATTACCACGGTACCATCACTGTACCATCAAACGTTACTAAGAAAATTATATTTACCGCGTTTATTTATATAATTATTTAATACACCTTTTATTGTGATGATACAATTTATGAACAAATGTAGTTCTTTAATATTCAAACGAATTAATTGATTTGATTAGAAAGATACACCGAAAAAAATTGTGAACCCGGTATACTTTTTTATCGGAGAGCTGCTTGCATGTGAGCCAATATAAACTCTTGGCAAAAGAGACACAAATATAAAATGAAATCATAATATACATTTATTGGCATGTTAATTCTACAATAATTTTCTTTTTTTGCTGCCATTGTGTAATTTATTATACCTTTCTTCTGCGTACTTAATACTGACACGTCATCATCCATTTCCATGAATATTTTTTTGAAATGTAACTTCGCTTGTCGAAGAGGGCCTACATACAAAATCATTTAGTCAGCACGCATCCGTAGAGATTAACGATTTTACTTCTCTTCTCCCGGAAATGATTTGATTTATTTCCGTGTTAGGCCGTCTGAATTATTGATAAGATTTATTCTCTTACAGATAGGTTATCCTTCATTTTGCACTTAAAGCTCGCTAGTTTTATCTCCAAGCTTACGAGATTGTTTGGTGATTGATATGTGAATAAGGATTACGCGTTTAGTTTCTTTCTCCATGATATACGTAATCGGCGTTATATTAGTTTGTTTTGTTCAAATACTCTACTGTATATGAAGGGTGTAAGGTAGCAATACCTTGCAATCCAAAACAGCTGTAACACTTAAAATATTTAACCCGCAGAACGTAATAATAATATTTACTAAAATTTAATTTATTTTAAATTTCATTAATAATTATATTTATTAAATTTAATTCATTTTCAATTTCATTAATAATTATTATTCAAATTTAATTTATTAAAAAGTTAAGGTTGTTATTACGGTCGTTAGACATATTTAACTGTAAATAGTTGCGGATATTTTATACGAACCGTATGTTTTTCCGAGAAACAATTCTCGACGTTTCGTTGAATGCTTATTCAGCGTCATCAGGAGGACGACCTTTACTCGCGCCAAACCAAACGCATTATCGCTACACGATTGAAGGAACATATTGAAGCAATTAAAAACAACAACTCCAATATATCGGCAATCTTTGAACATGCATCCAAAGGCAATCTCTGTCACTTCATCAGATTTGACAAAACAAAAATCTTATCAACAGAACCGTACCTTATACCCAGATTAGTGAGGGAGTTCATTAAAATATACAAACATCCCAATTTCAATAGAGATTACAGTTACAAACTATTTGGCGCTCCGTTCTTACGACATTGATTCAACCCTCGAGAGACGTCGCAGTAAAGTCCAACGACGTAACAAGTACATATTGCATACTGGCGAACTCTTTTGTAGAAGAAGTGAGCACTCCACAACAAAGTGCATATAATTTGCGGACTCGAAAGCAGTAATCAGTCCGCCCTCTACCTCCGCGGGTAAAGGTCGTCCGCCTGATGACGTTGAATAAGCATTCAACGAAACTTCGAGAATCGTTTCTCGGAAAAACATACGGTTCGTATAAAATATCCGCAAATATTTATAGTTAAATAAATTTAATTAATTTTAATTTTCATGATCATGACACTCACGGGTGGACTGTAAAATATAAGATCGATGTTAAAAGTAGTACAATCTATGAAAGGGAAGTAATGTCATTCGTGTCGGAGACTTTTGACAATTTTTATAAATATCTAAAATAAAGATGTATAGTAATATTTGAAATTTTAATTGTTTTGTATTATATAAACTCATAAAATGAGTGAACGGTCGCAATATTCAGCTATCTTTGCCCTTATTGACAATTTAAAATGCATCAATAATTATCATATATCAATAATTAAATGTCGCGTTTGCAGATCCTGGAAAGCGCCGCTTGTCCGTTGGCATTTTTCCCACTATCTCTGAAATACATATTCAGAGGGGCAATTTCATTTCGGAGCTTTTGGCATTACCAAAACAATAGTTTAAATTTTTAATATAAAATATAGATTTTTAGAAATAGATGAAATTCAGTTTTATTTTTTATTATTAAACCAAAATAGAGTTGTTTTTTCTCTTACCGAAGAATATTTATTGTGATATAAAATAAGAATGTATACAAGTATCATAAAAACATGAAAAAGATTTATATACCTTCTTCACCTTCGCTTTTTTTATTCGTACGTTAAGATTCAAAAACACAAACATTGAATGGTTTGACAATTATTATTTATGAGTAAATTATATTTATGAATATTATTTACACATTCAAATTAAGTTTTCAAAACATTTCGTATTTATAATAACTTATGTTATTATTATTATTAAATAATACATATAATATTAATAAATAATATTATTTATATTACATAAAATAAAATTACATAATATTAAATACATATAATATTAAAAAATAATAACATTTATATTACAACTTAATTTTATTTTCTAAAATCGCTTGTATTTAAAAGAGAAGTATCATGCTGTAATATATTTTTATGTGTGAATGAATAAAAAATTTTTTCGAAGGAAGCAACACTTGGTGGTGGGACATTATAATTAAATAAATAAAAATAACTTGGTTAAGTACCACTTATATTTATTTTCGATTCTCACCAGGTTTTGCTACGACCGTAGCTTCTTCAGTCTTTATTTCAAATATTTATAAAAATTGTCAAAAGTCTCCGACACTAATGACAATACGAGTACTTCCCTTTCATAGATTGTACTACTTTTAACTTCGATCTTATATTTTACAGTCCACCCGCGAGTGTAATTATGTATAATGTAATTTCTAACCTACGCGGATCGTCCGATTGAACATTTTACATTTTGCCTATTTTTTCTTGTACACAAAAATTATTTATAAAAAAATATATTCTTACAATTTCTCACATAGACTAGGCCTGTTCTAGAGAAACCGCTTCACATTTTAATATATTTTCTATGGTTTAAGGTAAATTACTGTTAACATTATAAAAGAAATAGTATCATAATATTGACATTGAGTTTCCGTCTTCGATTCTTTACTCGATCCTTAATCATTAAATGTAATATTCTTATTTTTTCTCGTCACTTTATTATTTTTGTCGTTTTGTTAACTGTCGACGTCTTTGTTTACAGGTTTTAATCATTTAGTCCTTTTCGTTTTAACGTTCAACAAGGACATGGCTATATATTTAAGTTTTATATGATAGCGAAATATAACACAAAATGTATTCTTTTAATAATTTATTTTGTTGAATATTATAATAAGTAAATGAATTATATGAAATAAAAAATATGCCCCGGGTGAGGCTCGAACTCACGACCTTAAGATTATGAGACTTACGCGCTGCCTACTGCGCCACCGAGGCCGGTGGGCAGAGCGTCGAATCACATGTACAGATAATTATTTATGCCTGCCGAAACCTAATAATAATGTTATCTAAATAATACACGCACGTTATCCTCTTCGTGATAAATTACGTCTGACAGTTTTTTTTGTAAAGGTTCACACAGATATTTCTTTATTAAATAAAACATTGTTGAATATTCAACTAGAAGTATTTTATTATACTCAAAATGATTTGTTTGTGAAAAATAATGGTTCTCTTCGATATTATTGTAAAGCAACGTATTTTGAAACAGTTAAAAAATTTATTAATTTGTATTTTGTTTACAGATTTGGCTTCGTACCTTCGTTTTTAGTCCAACTAAATTCTTTAAAAAATCATAAATGTATTTAGGTAGATTATTTTCTAGTGATTCTAAAACTTATAAAACGATAAAACAATGTCCAAATATTTTAAGAAAAATAATTTTATAATTTATAATAATAAATAATATAAAACTGAAATTATCGTATTGTACCTACATAATATATTTTATTCGAACTAAGAAATGATACGCCTTGTTTAATGTTAAATTATATCATTGAGCTGATGTGACTTTATTTTATCTCGGAATAGGCTAGTTGTCTTTCATTCCTTTTAATAAAATAATCCTGAAAGGTTAATGGGAACAAATTTCACTCACATAATGCGAAAATGACACTCCTAAACGTGGATTAATTTTAACCTGCGTGGAGCCAAGTTTTCGTTTATCCCGGACAGCTGCTGAAAAGCGGACACAATCTATATTTGTCTTGTACCACGGGTTGTGACATGTGATGTGAATGTGAAGGTACTTACATAATACATTCAGATATCTCTTATCTTTTACCAAAGTAGGGAAACAATCTCCAACTTTTTTGATTTTCTGGTGGTTTTCTGAAAAAATATTTTGATAAATTAAATTTTTTTAACTCAAATAATTGATATAAATGGAAAAAAAATGTGTATATATTCAGACTACAACAGAGCGCTTTATATTGAATTTTCGACGATAATTAAAGCAGCAATCCTCCTATTAAGTATTGTTGACTAGCACTATTACACCCTGTGTAATTTGAGAAAATACCCACCATGAATATATTATATTCCTTGATTATTTTCATGATACAATGCTACATACGGGATACATCACTATTTTAAGCATCGTAACTATAAATTCCAATACCGAACCAAAATTACGATCTCCAAATTTTGCAAAGTTTAAGCTTGATTGAATTGGAAGCGTTAATTTTCACTTCCGAGATTGTCCACAAGAAATCAAGACCAAAGAGGAACTTAATATGCCATTTTTTTATATTTTAATGTAGTAAGTTTAATAGTTGTTTATTTAATACTTCGCTTGTCGATAACAGGTCCTGTTACTTGGTAGTAAGCTGCTGTGGAATAATGTGTAATTAATCTCATGTACAATTTTATTTCATCTACTTTGAAGATCATTACTAATACGATTTTTAATGTTGTTGTAGTACTTATAATCAAATATATGCAAAAAATTAGAACATCCAAAAATAACCTATTTGCATGTTATAGTAAGTTAAATAGGAAGGAGGCTTCAAATTATACCTCACCTACGATTGATTCAAACATTTCATTAAATCCCATCATCTTGTGGATGAACTTGAATAAGATCAGTGGATGGTCAAAGACATCAAGGAAACAGGCGGACTAAATATGGTGTCTAGACGCAAAAGCGCCACTATCCATCCATATGGATAGTGGCGCTTCCATTCAAATGGCAAAATGGCTACAAATTTACACACAAAATAGCGCATGAAATCTTGTGGAATTAATAAAAACAGACGTATACCCTACAGTGGATTTCCACAGATCGCTAGTGCAAAAGAGCGCATAAACTAAATCATATATACATTTTTAGCAAAGAATATGATGAAAATTCAGAGGGTACACGTGTTTTTCCCGAAACTACATTATAAATAGCACATAATTTTTTTTTACAAATCATCACGATAATATTGTGTCTTATCTCTTTTTACCTTTACTCTTTATCTTTACCGAAATCGCAATATATTTTCAAAACCTTTCCAAACCAAAGAAGAGCATTGCTCTACCAGCATATTATGCAGTAATTCTTCCAGTATTCTACGTGTCAAATTGTCACCGATGTAAATTGTTCTGTTTTGTGTTAACACTTTATGTTGAGATATTTATTTTAGAAGTACCTTATTTATGTATTCTTAATACTAAAAGTTAATTGATGATTTTATATTAAAAAATACCCCAGGTGAACTTTGTGTGCCAGTATAAATAAACACATTATTTTGAATTTGTCCAAATTTCACATTTTAACATTTTGATAAGATATTTTACTTATCAATATTAAATATGTTTTTATTTTATACAACCGACTGAGTTTTGTCGTTTTATTTTTTTTTATTTATTCAAAATATAATGTAAACCTAAAAGGTTTATGGATAAACATTTTTACATAATTCAATATAATAATAATATAATTTAGATATAAAGTCATTTTTTTATAGTTGGCCGAGTTTTAGCACAACTAGTTTTTGTCACATCTGTTTTGAATTTGTCAGTGGTTAGTTATTTGGTCTGTTGTGGCAGGTCATTGTATAGTTTTAATCCGTTGCAAATTAGTCGGGATCGTTCTGTTTTTGTTTTGGCGTGTGTTATGTGATTTTTGAGCCACGTTAGCCGGTCGCGGAGCAATGGCTATTTCTTAATCTTCAAGATCTTTAATGGTGATATATTTAATGGTTATGATAACAGAAAATTAAGTTACATTATAAGTTCTTTCCCATATATTATTTTTTCTCATTGCTAGACTAAGTTTATGAATGCTTAAAATGCCTTCTAGTGAGTTTTTTGTTTATTTTAGAGAAGATTTGTTGTTCTGTTAAAATATTACTTATTTTCTAAACTAATAATCAGCAACTCGTTAAGTATTAAGTAAAAATATTTTTAGAAAGTTGGGATAGGAACACTGAAGAGAATAAAATGAAAAATTGTGAAATTAGAAAATAACATCGCAAGTATAGAGACTACCTACGTGCATTCCAAGATAAAGTGTTATCACATAACAAGCAACAATCTTTGCCGTATATGGTTTAAAGTAATCAGTTATTACACATACGATTTTTTTTAATTAGTAATTTATTAGACATACGATTTTTTTACGTTACCTATTACGGGATATAAACATTTATCTGTATTGACTAAAGTTTTTTTTTTGCTTTACGAGTATTAACAAAGTATTGAAAATACAAGTTACTTTTTATTATGTTTGAAAACTCGGGGTCTGTCAAGTCATTATTTCACAAAAAAAAACTTGTAAGTTAGAAAAAATAAGTTTTAAAACGCGTTCTGGAAAAAATATTCCTTAATGACGATTTTACGCCATTGCAAAGAGGAAGTATGCAACGCAAAACTTTTTACACGATTTAAGTACTTCTTATTTCTTTCATCCCCTAGTCGTTCGAGTACAGCGGAAAATTTTAAAGCGGTATTTAAAATATAGAAATGAATTTTTCATTAACACGGAAGTCACTAAATCCGAATCGATGCAGATTTCATCCATAAACTTTTATAAATATTTCGTATATTCGTATTAGTCGGCTTATAAAAAAGAAAAAACATAATGTTTGTATTTATTATAAATGTATACCTGAATATTTTCGATGGAAATGTTCAATTAAAAATTTCCGTTTTAAATTAAGTTTTAATTAAAATTAAATTTAGGGTTGGGGGGTACCAAGGTTAACAGTCCTCGTTTTTGTATTTAACCACAGGATAATTAAATTTACAGAAAAACAAAAAGTGAACGTAAAAACGAGTGATTTGCTGATGACACTAATCATTACTATTCGGCTCTACGGGATATCCAGATCCGCGGTTTCAACATACAAAAAAAAATATGTTAAGAGGGAATACTCCTTTCGAAATTGTTAAAGAGACAAACTAACTCCACGAATCTGTATTACAAAATAAAATTAAGTGAAAAATCAAATTATCATGTTGCATCGCAATTTTACCACCATAACAATTAGTAATATCATGGGATCGTGGCAGTGGGATACCTATATAGTGCAATTCATTTATTTTATGTCACCAAACATAAATTGAACACGAACGCTTTTCTTTATTTCAAACTAATGGCTTTTATGCGTTACTCTTCATACTCGTCTTTTAGAATATTCGCATGTGAATACGTTATAAGGCTGTCTCATTACACTGCTGTCTTGCTGATTGCCTTCGAATGCCCGGTGAGTATTAATTTATTCTGCTGACCGCTTATAATTCGCACTAGTGGCCCACTTTTTATGAAATCACAGAAATGTCACAGTAAACTGTGTTCCGCAATGGCGTTATTTTAATTTTTTTATTTTTTATATTTTAATTTAAAGACTATCGACAGGTCAGAATGACCCTAATGGATAGTCATTTAGGACAAGATGATTAGTACAGTTACAATTTACGATTGTACATTAAAATAAAACATTAATACGTTATACATTAATATTAATACGTTATCCTGTTTATATACAGTTTTGGGTTTCCAGACTCTTCGGCATTTCCACCGTTTATTCTAGATTTTCTAGTAATTAAAGAGTTGAGGTTATTATTACGATCGATGGACATATTTATGTGTTTAAACAAAATGGACATTTTATACGAACCGTATATTTTACTGAGAAGAAAATCTCGACGTTTCGATGTAGTCTTATGCAGCGTCATGAGGAGAGCGTCTTATTACGTCCTATTCGGCCTACACCTCTGCCGTCGAAGAGTTTTACTGAGAAGTGAACCTCAACGTTTCGTATAAAATGTCCGTTTTGTTTAACACATAAATATGTCCATCGACTTTAATAATAACCTTAACTCTTTAATTACTAGAAAAGTATAGAATTAACGGTTGAAATGCCGACTAAATTCCTGAAGAGTCTGGAAACCCAAAACACATAAATATTTTCTAGTAATTTTCAATTGAATGAAAAACATGCTGAATGCTGGGTATTCCTCGATTACGTGTATTTTTTCTGTTTCTACAGTCTTATGATAATTATGTAAATTGGTTTGTTTATTATCTTAATTTATCTAATAAACACTCCTTCATCTTGAAAAATACTCGCATTTCTCTGTTCCAATAGATAACTTGATGATAAGTGTTTGTGAGCAATTGAATAGATATTTTCAATCAGTGAGATTCAAAAAATTCAAAATAAAATTTAGTTATGAGCCCGCCTTCAAGTGGATTTTATTCTACACTTCTAGCAAACGGATGACATTTGAAATTTCAAAACGCTCTGACCTTATTAATATTCATGGTGGCTTCTGATTCATTTTGTGCGTACTTGTATTAAAGTTTAATCTTGAAATACGGCCAGCAATTCACGCCGCTGAAACCTTAAACATCTCGACATTATTTTTTACGTGTTTCACGCTGCAAACCGTCATCTTATTATTCAGGGGATGACGGGAATAGTGGTCTTGCGTCCCAAAGCGACCGTAAAATTTAGAGGCAGTATTAAAATAGAAGTAGATTTTTCTCATTTAGTCGACAGTTGTTTTTAAAATGAACTTGTAAAAGGTTAAATAATTCGATATTAGGGAAAAATTTATGGTAATTCATCGGATTATTGTGTTAAATGAGAGTCTTCGGTGATAAAAATACGTCTACTTGTGATGATTCTCATTATATACAAACTATTTTTCGGGAAAATATAAAAATAATCGTATCGGAACTCGATGGCACGCCTCAAATATATAATATTATTTGATTTAATATAGCTGTAAAACGTGTCGAGTTGCATATCCTAATTCAAATATAGGCTTTTTATTTACCATTGCGCGAGAATTTTAAAATGGAATAATTATCTATTTTTCTGGGAATTTTACACCTTACGAGAGACGGACAAATCTCGAATATTCATCTATGCATGTTTTTTCCTAACATGTTTAGTATGCGACGGACGTGGGCAATATTGAAATAATATACTTCGCATTTTATTCTTCAAGATGTGGCGGTAGGAAGTAAAAATACAGCGAACGCGTCCGGAGGCTTCATGCGTGAAGAGCTGGCCAGTGACCGCCAACAAATTCAACCAGTAGGAAGGCTTCGGCCGCTCGACTTCAACTATCGGCAAGTGGGAAGACGAATCAAATAGCGCGATTTAGGCCAATCAGAGTATGAGTTTTTTGCGAAAAATTGTGAAATTCTAGGTATATAAGAAACAAGAATCTCGATACGGATCCGCAATTGTGGAAGTAAAAGTGCACCGAAAGATTCTGCCCGAAGTCAGACTGAATTTTGAAACAAATTATCTTTATACCTACATACTGGAAACACTAAAATACGAGGAAGTTCGATATGACCATTGGGATTCTGTATTGATAGGAATTTATCATTACATGGGATGACAAGAAAAATAAGGGACATTTGGCCAGGAAACCATCACAGGACAGCTAAGGACTTTACATTTTTATTATTATCTTGCCTTTCTACTATTTTAATATGTTTCCACTGAACTGTCATCTAAGGATTATAATTATATGCAGGTACTATCAATGTGTATCGTGGATTATGTTGAATTAGTTAAATTTACGCTCTTATGGTATTGGGTAATAAATAATAACTAAGAATTTCCGAAATCAGACGTAAAACCATGAAATTGGGCCGCCAAGAAATTCACATTATTTCCGTTATTCTATTATTATTATTATATTATATTATATTTATTCATACAGTAGATACATAATTATATTTTTATAATTAATTGATTATGTGTTATAACATTTTATAGACATTATACTCCCCATAATATGAGCCAAAGCTCGAGCCTATGAGAGAAGTATTTACAAGCCAAATTAAAGTACAAAAGCAGAAACTATTTAGAAGTAGTAGTAGTTTTTTTTATACAGAAACCATTTGAAACATGTGGGCAATGTTAGGAAACATTTTTGTCCAAAATCAAGGATTTGACTTCTCTCTTAAACTGTTCATATTTTGGAATCTTTCGAAATAATGTATTGCACCATATGTATAATGATGTTGTATCATGGTGGTTCTTAAAGAGCTGTATGGTGGACTTATAAGCCTCTCCTCACCCAATAATACCATACTTTAAGAGGGACTGCACTAACGCGTAATAAACCATTTCAGTAGTATTTTTCTTTAATATATTGCGTAGATCGTAAAAAAACATAGATCAATTTTCTTAATCGTTCCACGGTCAAATTGACATGGTCTTGCTATTTTATTAAATTCTTACATTGCGATTTTTATTTGATATAATATTGAATAAACAATTATTTTGACGACTGTATGATTTTCTAAGATTATGCGTGAGATAATATTTAATAAAACTGAAATCGATAAAACACAAACAATATATAAAACATATTCGAAGCACCGAATAAAATAAAATTTAGATTGGTTTCATTTTCATCAGACTATCATGTTTGTTAGGCCTGATTCACTAAGCCTTGTAATCTCTTAATGGGCCAGTGTTTATTTCTTCTGGTTTTATAGAGAGTGCGGGGTATTATTTAAATTATTCGGTATAATTAACGGGTTTTTTTATATTGGTATTTTTTTTGTTTTAATACATATACAGAAATTAAACATTATGTTTATAAAAACAGATAAAATATTATATATTAAATTTGGTTGATTAATTAAATCATTCATGGATTAATTTTTTAATCTGTTACATTTCATACCTCTCTTTTTTCTTGCTTAAGTAAAAGAGAATAAAAATTATTGATCAAGAAATGTTAAACTTAAGTAAAATATAAAAAAATGCACAATCCTTCGACGTTATTAAAATTTATTTTACACAAATTATTATCAGAAAAACAGTTCATTCAAAAAAGAGCCATAAAGAATATATACCAACTACCATGGTATACACATGTCAAAGATCTCACGTACAAAAATGCTTCATTTTACGATTCTGACAAAATATAACAATACAATACATCTCGTATTTCGTCCCACACCAACATCAAACTAGTCTTTAATTCCAACAACACAATCATAAAATAAGGACACAAAATCAAACACGCTTATTGTCATCAACTCGTATGTTACGACAAAATTTGAAATTTACCCTACATTACAAAGTAGGTAAATTAAATTCTCCAGTTGATGAACGAAAACATACTGCCAAAAGCTTTAAAAAATATTTTCTCAATAGCTTTTAACCAGCTTTGCTTTCCTTCATTAGAACTAAAAAATATTTTCTCAATAGCTTTTAACCAGCTTTGCTTTCCTTCCTTAGAACATCTTTATAAATTATCAGTATTTGTGTACAAATGCATACTACTTTTATATTTTCTGAGTAAACGTTGTTCTCTTATAATAGTTTCTTACCGTTGTGTATAATTTTTTTCTTCCCGGAGTGAGTTTTATAACTCACTAGCTGAATCCAGCAATAATTTGCTATGTCTAGATTTGAGTAAAATATATGTTTTAGAAATAAAATATTTAGGCTCCTTACTTTATTTCTACTGGCTAGAACGAGGATTTTAAGCATTAATTTTGTAAATAACCGCGCAAAAATAGGTTCAGTAGTTTTTTATCCTATAGCGAATACACATACAAACATTGCCTTTTAAAATCATGTATTAAAATTAATTAAATATTTACATTTGTTAACCATAAAATTGAAAATAATTAAAATTGTTTGCCCAATAAAATGTTTAGGATTGAATAATTATTAAATACGTCGTTATTAATAGTTTCGCACTCCATTTCCTTCAAGTCCTTAATTTGTTAAGTCCTTAATAAATTCCTTGGAACAAGTGAACCCAGAGCGGGTGGTCAAAATATGCTCTATTAGTCCTAGTGGACAATTTGGAATGGAATTTCATTTCAAGGCGTCCAGTATTTGGAGTTTTCAGTTGAATTTGGAATTCCTACAATGTTAGGGTGGTTAATAATGGCCCCGGGCTTAATCTTTCGTCACCTTAACCCTTTTATTGCTAATGTTTAATATTATTGCCATAAATTTTGAGTTAATATTTTAAAATATAGAAATTTCTTAGGGAGATTAAAAATTGGATGTAAAACAATGCTTTACGTAATATTTAATAAGTTTCAACATTATTAAATGATACACTGCTAGTTATTCATTTAAAAACAATAAAAATTTTGAAGTGTAACTATGTTCTTAATCGTATACCAAATTCATTCAAAAATATTTCCAGTAATTTCAAGACGATAAGGTAATTTTCCCACATCTTTAATTATACTGATTTGTATATTTATTCAGAAATGAACCTTTCATAAGCCGGTGGGTTTGATAATCAAACTCGAGTGTTTAGATATACAATTTTTTTGAATTAAATAATAAAAAATATTATTTATCTTATAGTTTATTTTCTGCCATTTTAATTTAGAATAATTAAATCATATTTTCAATGTAATGTTAAAGATACAAAACTAGCTCCATAATAACGAGATGGGTACTAGATGAGTGAGGACAAGGGAGGATTTAACTGGGTTTTGGAAAAGGTAAAATTGCTTTAGTCTACTTTTGAAGAAAGTAACGGTTTGCGATGACGTCATGTCACTTTGAATGAGGAGCAGAAGAATTTAGTATTATTATGGCTGAGGATCTATCATGAAGTATTGTCAGCTGAACGGCCATAGTTGGATGGAAACCTGAACTAGTTTTCACCAAATCACAACTTACACTTAACTGCATAACTTTATTATAATTTATTTTCAAAAATGGTCATAATTTGTATGCACCAAATACGATTTTTTTACATTATCATTATATTTATCTACTTT
The DNA here is from genome assembly GCA_016648135.1 of Agrypnia vestita. Taxonomy (NCBI): domain Eukaryota; kingdom Metazoa; phylum Arthropoda; class Insecta; order Trichoptera; family Phryganeidae; genus Agrypnia; species Agrypnia vestita. Next base: position 16,311 of record JADDOH010008651.1, on the reverse strand, counting down.
TGTATTTATAGACTGCTTTTTGACAAAAAGAGTCACACCTTGTACATAAACAACAGTTACCATATTTGTAACTAAGCAAAATATTTTAAAACGGAACCATTCTGTCTACATGAGCTTCCGCAGCCTCGTGGACCATTGTTGCCGACACTTATTATCTTCACAGGTGAGCGCCTTGGGAACTGCTGCTTTAATAATGTCCACTACCGCGCGACAACTTGTCGAGGCAAACAATGAGCCCGCAAAATGACTTTGCTTTACAGAAAATGAAAAAAAATATTAAAAAGTTACGTCTGAACTTTGGTACTTTTTTTAATACAGTGTGGAAGACTAATAATCTATTTATTTTTTGCAATTTCCTCTTTGAGGTTGGTTTTTTTAATATGTAGACAGCAGAAACTGCAGCATTTTATCATCTCCTAGTTAAAATGGTACACGCGCATATAGGGCATGTAAAATTACCACAAAATGTCATTACCGGTTTATCGCTAAAATAGGATAATAATATCGATAAATAATGGAGATAGGAAAATGCGTAAAGGCCTTATTAAAATAAAAATAAAATATTCTAATTTTAAGCAAAATATTACAAAATACACAAATTCTGTTAAATAGAAAGCTCTCTCTGATGCTATACTCGGCAGGTTTTTTTTAATTAATTTAAAAAAATAGAGTTGTGAACACGCTATATGCATATTACTATTTTCAAAATGAGTTAAACGCGATTATAAAAATAGGACTAACTTACTGGTGTCCTGCAATAGAGCTCGAACCACCGACCACCGGAACACAAGGTGAGCGTCATTACCACCACACCAACAAGCAACTCTTTTTACTTTTTTTTACTTACTTACTTTTTTTTACTTTTACTTTTTTGCTTACGTACATAGAAAATACTTACAAGCAATTTACAGTAAGATGATTTAATGCATCATTAAAAATAATTTTCCTTGAATTTTAGAGTTATAGAAATCTCTTATACCAATCTATTCATATTATCTTGTTATAATATATGGCCCAGTGCAACATCAAGCGGTAAAAATATGACGTTTTATTGCTCTCCAACGAGGGTTCAGGTCTTAAGGCATGAGTTAAATTTCATCATCATCTTCATCCCCTTGTCTTTATAGGGTCGAGGGCCTTAATACTCGTCTATATTTCCTTATTTCCCTCTCTTGTGCTGCTTTTATATGTGTTAACTAGTCAAGACCCATTTTGTTTTCATACACTTTTTTGTTGCGACCCACCAATACAAGAGGATACATCTTGGTACTCGTTCCTCTGATATTCTCAACACATGTCCATGCCACCTCACTTGTGATTTCTCTATATGCATGAGTAGGGCTTCCATGCCAAGTGTGTGCCTTATATCGGGACTTCTCGCTCTGTTCACACCCCTCTTAGAAAAATCATCTCGGCAGCCTTTTTTTTTTGGATCCGTGGAGTTAAATTTAGTTAATTTTAAGTATTATGCTTTGCTTACTCCTTTGTCTAAATCGAATGGATGGAAAATAGAAAATGGTGACAACAAAACGTTAGAATAAAGCAAAAACGAAATTCGTATAATAGCGTCGCACTTTGGTCTTACTTTTTCAATAAAAAAATATTGCATTTTCCTGCCACGCTCGGCGTCCTTTCGCTTATGGGTCCCTGAGATATTAGATTTTTCCAGAGTTTAGTTGGCTGCGTTCAATAAGTAGTGCCATTCACAATCGCTTTTAGTATCTTTTACGACGTGATGGAACTATATGAGAAAATTTATTATATCACATCAATTTTACTAGATCAACATTAAGCATTTTCGTTTTTTTATTGCATTCAATTTACTTTTAATTTTCTTCTGTTGTTTTAAACATTTGACAGTGTCTAAATAATATGGAATCATTTTTTTCACATTCAATCGCTTACCATAATTCAGTCTTAACATTCTTTGTTGCTTACCACTATTCATTAATTAATTTAAAACAATTAACTTAAAAATATCTTATCTAACATCTGTGAATCTTTTTAATTGGTCTATGAAATGAACACTATGCTTTAACATTATAATGTTAAAAAACTGTTAATATTCCTTAATAAATAAATAAATAAATAGATAAATTAATCAATTAAATAATTAATAAATAAATAAACAAACAAAAAAATAAATAAATAAATATTTAAAAGTGAAGTAAAGTTAATACATCTACGAAGTTATCGATGTTTTTTTTCACTGTAAATAATTGAAGTACTTTTAATAATATAAAACGTACTCTTCCGTGATATTTAACATTACTGAGCGAGTACTAAGCTTTTCATGTCACGTGGAGCCGTCTTTGACATTGCAAAGCCAGAGCCAGATGGCATACACAACTTTTTTCTTATGGCTGGCAAAAACACGGTTAATATAGCATATTTGTAGGGTATAAAAGCAAGGACAACAATATCCAAAAAATTAAAAACGTGTAATGTATATTACCGAGGATTACTATTTAAGATTACAATTAAGACTGAATTATAGATTTTATGTATCTATTCCTTACAAAATAATGTTTTTTTACCAATTTATTTGCTATATTTCCTATAAAATGTCGAATTCAGTACATTCTAAATTAATCATTCCCGATGACTGCATTCAATTCTATTTGGATATTGCTGGCTTTGCTAACTTTTTTGTTAGTTCTCCCAGCTTCATTTGCGGCGAACCACCGGTTAAAGGAAAACGATACAAGATTTTTCTAATTTATGGAGTTGACCAACTCTTTCGTGCTTGCCTAAACTCTGTAAATGATTCATATTTCCGAGTTTAACTATGCAGCCATGATGACTAAATCGATGGCATGTTCGGATGTTATCGAATCTTTTGATATTTAAATAACGATTGTTAGGTATATAATTATATAAATAAATGAAACTATCAACTATCCTCAACTCTTATAACGTATATGCTTGCGTGTTCCATTTCGCGTCTAGAAGTCATGCAGATTTTTCCTTGGAAACTGCGGCTGCTAACTACGTTTTTGATTCTACATTGCAAAGCTTAGACTAGTGAACAAATACGAGCAACTTGACATTTTTGCCACCAACTTTATAATATTTAAACATATTTTACAAAGTGTATTGAAAGATTAGTAATTTTCTACAGCTTTACTTAAATAAGTGGATTGTATTTCAGTTGATGGGGTCAGATAACAAACTGTTTTGTAAAAATTTTATTATATTATACTAAACTTGTACTATTGCTTTCTACTTTATATTATTATTATTATTTTATTTTGTTGTATTTTTTACTATACCATGTTTTCTTTGTTTCTGCTTTCGCAACATATTTACTTCCTTTTTATTTATATTATATTTATCCTTAGTATTGTGCTACTGCTATGCATTTGCTTTCCACTTTATATTATTATATTTTCTTGTTTATACTTAATGGGCAATCTCTGTGTATTTTTTAAAGTATTCAATAGCTTAATATACACTTTGCCGCATTGTTTGAAAAAGTCCTAAAGGGCTTTAATTAATTAATAAATAAAAATTATATACGTCTTAAATACTTTACGATGATAATATTTTTGTGCACACCGAGTTGTAACACAATTAAACATCCATATTTTATATGTTTGTTGGACTATTTTTTCCGCATTCCTAGAATGTGCCCATTTCCCATGCCACCCGCACCGTTGAATACATTGTTACCAGTGCGTAACATTACCGAGACTTTTCAATTTATCCATTGTGTTTAATATAATATACATTGAAAGACATAATTTAAGACCTGTTTTATAAAACATGTAAACCGAGTAAAAGAATGCGGTTTTCGTTTTTTTTTTAAATAATTTAAATACGTCTCAAAATATTACTTATCAAAAATCGCCAGACAGAAATTTTCTTCTGTAAAAAATGTTTTGAACTAAATATTAAAATGTTTTGCAAGGCTCATTTTGATTCCATCGAGCGGCCTGGCGCATATTTCTATGGAATAATAATTAATTAATCTACGACCATCTGCTCCCAGCGTAATTTATTCCGCGGTATTGGTTGAAAATTAAATCTTTATGATTACTGAAACCTTTTCTGAATACTAACTACTAATTATACAATTAAAAGGAGATTTGAATAATTTTTGCACTCTTCCGCAAACCCAGGGTCACGAATCCGTCGCTATTTCCGCAAATTATTATATTTATTATACTTATTATACTATATTAAATTATTATATTTCTGCAATAAAAATATTTGTTTTTCGTGGCTTGTGTAAATTCAATTTCTATTCCAAAATCTGTATCGTCAAAAAGGCGCAAATGTAGTTCGTAATCCCGGGGCGGCCCGATATATTTATACGACGCAGTAGTAAATTTCCCCCAGAACAGTACCGCGCATGACTTTCATGTCAATGCTTTACTTTGCCTGGCATACATATTTATTATATTACGGTCGAATATTTGTGACAAACCATTTATATGGGATGCGGTTATACGGTGCCTAATATTTTTTCATATATTTGTGAATTTATTTTTGAAATGCTCCCTTTCAAGTTGCGACAGATTTTATGAAAACAATGACTATTTATTTTCTATATTTTTTGCCGCCGCCGTTTTCATCATTGTACATTTAATGATTTCAAAAAACTCAGGATATTTAATTTTTTTGAGGAATGCGTGCAGGTATGTAAATAGCGAGAAAATTCTGGACGTACGTAGTACTCAGCCCATATAGCCGTTCTAAAAATAGATCGTCGTACGTTATTAAAAAAAACTAAATATACTTTTAAAAATGTATGAAGGGATGTTGTTATTTCATATGGATATCTTCTAGGTTATATTTTTGATTTTATTTTATAATCGTAAATAATTTCGTTTTACACATCAGCAGAGATGTTGACATGTACACAATATTCAGTTTATTCCAGCGCCTTGAGCGACCTCATTTTATATATTTTTTGTAACTAAGGGTCTGGTAGCCATATTTTTTGTAGGCGTTTTCACTTAATGAGGTCCTTAATCCTTCACACACAATTTAATTCTTCCAAGAAATTTTATTTATGTATTTTGTAATAAAAGATATTAAATATGCTTTAAAATAGACTGTTTCATTAAATGTTTCTTATTTAAATTTGGAAATTTTGAGTTACATTAAAAATTATATTTTCCAATTTAAATCCATGCAAACTAATCTTTATGAATCATTCTTGTCATATGAAAATTAGTTGATAAATATTTTGCAATGCGTTTCTCTACGTTTAAAAATGAAATTATAACTCATTTTTAAACATTTAGGGGACATCAGTATAACGATACAACAATGCAAATGGATAAATATCTTAAGGACCCAATTGAAAACAACGGCCTAGATGAAATGGTTTTTTTAGAGCTTTTAAAGTTCTCCAATCTTCTCTTCTTTGGGCTTTTCTTTTCCACACACTACCCGCGGCAAGTATAATATCATCGATAAGACTCTGTTTTCTTTTGGGATGTTTGGACACGAAAGATTTCTTAAATATAGACATGTTAACTTATTGACACCCGCATGAATTAAAACCAATCCGTGTGCAATTGTAGAAAAAAAATAGTTCGCGATAACACACACATACGTAGAGAATGACGTGTCCACAGATATCTGGATAGTTCAAAACCGGACCACCAAAGATACTTATTTCCCGAATAATGTATATTTATATTTATCCTCTTGGCAACCCCGAAGGGAAAACGGCCTGTGGGTCGACCCAAATTAAGCTGGGAGAGACAACAAAAATGTATTTGAAAACAGAATGGGTCTAGACTGGTCGACTCGAGCAGAAGCAGCGCAAGACAGGGGATCGTGGAAGCACCTTGTCGAGTCTTTGGGCCCCCGACCCTACTAGGACAAGGGGAAGAAGATGATAATGATGATTTATAAATATTTATAAATGAAAAAATATTTATAAATATTTGTGTTAATAAAAATCTTTATAAGCCGTCCCTTATATTTCCTATCAAGAAAGGTGTCCGACGAGGTGAAGCCGAGCTTTTGTACAAATTGAGAATATTTTAGCTGTCTTCGTTACGCAGATTATATCTTAATCTTCTCAGATTTGAATAATCTTCAGAACAGAATGCAGAAACTATCAGATCACTGGAAGAGCAGGATTGAACAAAGTGTACATCTCAATGACTAAAATAATTATGAAGTGCTTTGTTGGCTCGATAGATATTCATAATAATGGAACTTAGCTTGACAAGTCAAAAATTATATAATATCTACCTAGTATAATTAATTTCTGTTGCTCGGCTGGAGTGCAACGTGAATTACAAAACCGTTCTTAAAACGGATTCAACTAATGAATGCTACCTCACATACATGAACAAAATAGAGATCCAATAACTTAGAATATTACACATGATATAATAATTATATCATCATCCAATAAGAAATTTGATCTTATCAAGTAGTTGTTTATACTACTGACATCTTTCACGGAAGTGGCTTACATACAGTTTTTTAGGTTCGGTGATTTTTTTTGATAGGACTTTTGCAAGCACGATCTTTCAGAAACTGATGATTCCGGACACTGATTTTTTGGTTCAGTATTTTAACATTGATTTATTATAACTTATTTTGATATTTTGATTAGTAGATTTGATTTTCGTGTGAAATTATAATTATAAGCAGCATCGGATTATAACAAACTTCGATATATCAACCTAACTTACCAATATAGCTTATCCTAACCTAACCTTACCTAACCTTCTTCTTCTTTGTTGAACTGTCCCGACTGATTGCCTAGATGTTGGTGTTGGCTTTTCTCGCTTTTAGACGGAATCTTCTTCGGTTCTGAGTGTCGCTTGCTTTCAGATTATTAAATTAAAATGTACTGAATTCTAGATTTATTCTATTAATATATATATATATATATACATTTATAATTTTTTTGATATTGCTGCCTTTGCTTTTATACCCATATATTTATCATATCACTTAATCTTGGGAGTGTTTCAATACTATAATTAGGTCCCGTGGCCTATTATAGTATTGAATTTAAAAAATGTGTTTTATTTGTATAAACAATATAATTCACAATATAACCGTGCCTTAATTGATTAACTGGCATTGATTACTGGGAAATAAGTGAGAATGCCAAATCTGGAGAGGGAAAACAAGTATCATTTATCAAGTTTGTAGGGAAAGTTCGGTTGATAAGGCTCGACTAAATTAAGGAACTCCGCAGGAGAGGTTTCGTTAAGTTTTTCTCTCCATTGTTCCCAAGTTCGTCCTCCTAATAAAACGCCTCCACGACTTCCAAAACAAGTCACTTTTAGAAAATCTGTGAAGTAATTCTGATTCCGAAGGGTTTGTACAATACAAATGTTTAAAAATTAATTAAACTCTGTTCTTCGTAGTACCTGAAATTTATGTCTATGATTAAATAAACAAAAGAATATGATTAATGTTTTTATTCATTCATCTAAAGCTGTTAAATTAACGTAAATCTTTATAAATTCTTGGCGGTACTTACTTAATTTTTTTAGAGAAAAATGGAAAAAATAGTAACGAAAATCCGAGACGAAAACGATTAGTCATGGTCAACTAATCTCTACCTCTAAACTTATTTACATTCTACTACTTTAGTGACATACATTAATTGTGTGTACAGAGGTAGTCGATGTGAGTATAAAATGTTATTTTGTTCCTTGCCCCAGAAAACCATAATAAATAAACATGAACTGACGTAATACTGTCCACAATTTTGCACCACGTCTGGTGCCAAATAAAAATTACTATAAGAGTTTGTAAAATTTGAAATAATTATGAAAATAAAAAAGTTATATTACATTTTCTTAAAAAATATAATTTAGAGAAATTAAAAAAATTCACGTCCTTTATAAAAAATACATATTTTTTTAATAAGAGATTTAATTGTGCAAGAATAAATGCTTTAAGTGGGGTATAAATGTTTACTAGACATACGCAACGGGGGACGTTCTTTCACTTTGACCTATTTCCCTTCCCTTATTAGCTAGTTAAATTCATCTCTGTACATACTTCATATTCTGCGGTCGTAGCTGTTCCATTTTAAAAATGAACAGCTAGGAATTTATTGATTTTCCAAAATACGAAATTCCAAGTGTAAAAATTCTTATATTTTCTTTATTCCTTCAGGTCAGCATTGAAATATAGTGGCCTAAATCAGATAAAACACGGTTCGTAATGCATCTCTACAAGTCTCCAGCCAGAGTCGTTCTCCAGGGCCTCTCCAGTTCCATGGAGCTCAACCATCCGCCATTTTGGCACTCTTCCAGGTCTTCTTCAGCCAAAGATGTTCCCAGAATAATTTGGTTCCCTTGACTGTCCCTTTGATGCAAAATGGGGCCTAAAAATTTAAATAATATTTTGTCTACTAAGAGGAGCTTGTGAAAATATATGCATCAAAATTTTAAATATTAAACAAGGAAAAAAAAACATTAAAAATGGTATTAAAATAATAGCCGACACTATGAGAACGAAGAATCTCTTACGAAACAAAATGAATCCACCTAAATGAAAACTCTCCAACCCATCGCGGGTTTATACATCGGAGACAGAATGAAACTTCGAAATTCGGAAGATCTGCGATGTCGAAGATGTTGTTCGATTGGGAAAAAATATAAGAAGATACTGGAAAAATCATGTGGACAGAGCGGATTTGACAAGAGTGGTATGAGTAGCTAAGAACGGGATACCTAGCAGCAGACCTCCAGGAAGACCACCAAAACGATGAAAGGACAGCTTGTCATCCATATCCCAGGAGCAAAAGCCCAGAAACAAAAGGACACAGTTCTGACACGAGCAAAAGAAGAAGAAAAACTTTAAACGTTTTCGGGTATTTTTATTCTTTGAACCTTATAGACAACAAGGGATGACATCAGATTAAAATCAACATATTTCACGAGCAAACATACTTCACGGGCATGCTCTGTTTTATTTATTTTTTATAAAAATTAATAAAACAGCAAATTTTAAAGTACATTTAAAAATAAATATTGTGGTAAAATCAGACAGTGGATCCCAATAACCACAACATTGCTGAACTTTGAGAAATTAAATGTGGATAAAGAAAAATGTAAGCAAAGAAAGCCCTCCAAACAGTTGCAAATCTAGTTAAAATGTGAATTCAAAAGACCAACCAAATTGTAAGAAGAAAATTTTCAATCAGGAAACATTTGTAGTAACGTAAATCATCTGAAAAAATATCAAGAGAAACATGTACGATATAGACTCTATATGAGAATATTATATTATAGAGTCGACCTTGTTTAGTTGATTTAAAACGCATGCAAATGATATTTGCTTGAAAAAATCTCGTATTTACTCTAAACAACTCATAGATTTAACTACCCTGCTGCCTCGGGTTAAGGAAAAAAGAGTAATGCCTGCGGACAAAAGTCGCATCAGTAGGTAAACGGATATAGTGGAGGTATTATAGCAAAAATAAATCTTCGGGGCCGAGCGACTAGACGAAACCAATTAACAAAGTTGTACAGACAACAATTGAGTTATGTGTACCCTTTGAACCGAATATTTTCACGAAGGTTGAAGCGAATCTTGAAGGTTTTCGTTATTTTCCCTACCCTTCAGATATCTACGAGTAGAACGGCGAAGCTATGAACATCTTTAATTTATGTGAATAGTCGTATTTCTTGATTAATTTAGATTTTATCGTCGAAATCATAGATACCTGAAAGACAAAAGAAGATCATTCTAAATAGTGAATTTCAAACAATTAATTTGATTTTTAAATTTGATTTTGTTATTATACATTTGTTATCCTGATGAAGAAGCCGTTGGCTTAGAAACATGTTTGATTGATGATTTTTTTTTCAATAAAAAAGGTGGTGTAAACAAAGTTAATTTCTATAAACTATAATTATAATGTCACCACAAAATAATTTTGCTGTGTTTATAGAAAAAAAAATAAACTTTGTATTGCATACTGTAATATAATGTAATGCATATTGAAAGTTTGTTGGATGAAGTTGTGATGCCCCTGGTAGATAGATGGGCATCCTAATCAAATCGAGCGGACTGTATTTAATGTCGAAATGATGTTCAATTAATATTATAAAGCATTTTATTGTATTTCAATATAAATCATTCTCCTGGTCACGGTAAGCACTGTGATGATCCAGGTAGATAGTAGTGCATCGCGGCCTTGATACATTTAATAATAATTTAGTATAGCTCCTGGTCCGGCACCAGAGTTAGACATCCCATGGGGTGTGTGTTGAATATATAAGGCGAAGCAAATCTATAATACAAATCATTCCATTGCAAATCAATGTAAATCATATTCTTTTCACGGCTAACGATGTAAGATGACCCTAATGTGGGTCCTACTAAATAATGAAGGTTAGTAAGTAGCAAACCGTCGCGTTCAAAATACAATATATTGGATTATCAAATATTTCATTATTCTTATATGTGAGCGCGCGACGCTCTGCATGGCGCAAGAGGGGCACGACTGCGAATTGCGTTGTAACTACATAATGATCGTGAGATAAATTATATTCTTCTATGAAATATTATAAATAATGTATTCTATACAATATTAATACTCTGCCTGTGCTAACTATACATTTAACTAAAATATATATTATTAACTGGAAATAAATCTATTATTAACTGAAAACATTTATTCTGTGAAAATTGCGCTTTTGAATGCAATATTAACAAAAAATATTAACTATAAATATTTCTAACATCTTGGGTTCGCACACTATATTGATAATACCTAATGCCCTTCGCATTTACTAAATGTATTACCTAATTAACCACAGCTATACCATCCTGTCCGTCAGGGACGAAACATAAAACACAGTTATATTTCTAAAATTGCTACCTCTTACGCGACAAAAATACCTATTACAGTCGGGCTATGAATATGAACTATCTCCGCCTCATAATGGCGCCTGGAACCCATACTAAAAACCTCACTAGAAATAATAAATGCGACTAAATCTCGATAAATACAATATATACTATTCGTAATACGTCGTTGAATTGGCACATGAATCGTCTAATGGATGAAGGACCCCGTTGTGTATCGTAATAACTTCAAATTCTTTTATAGGAGCAGTGTGGAAACAATTGCATAATATTACGTAATAAAACATCTAACGAACCTAATAATCTATACATTTATGTTACAATAAAATACGTTCACTAGAAAGAATTCGTGTATTAGAAATAAAACATTTTCGATTGGAGGCAAACCAGTAAAATCGTTCGAACGGCGCCAAGGGAAAAATTCACACATTAAATAACATTGAAATTAATAATCATAAACACTTTGTATTAGCAAATTCTTACCTTGAATGGTTTCGTCTTAGACGTGCATGAACCTGTTCATATTAATTGCGTGAGAAAATAATACATATATTTTCTATCTACGAAATAAGACATTTTTGAAGCGAAACTTCTTTATAAATAAGTAGATAAGGTCTCGGGGATGGTTTGTTCGAAAGGATTCTACAACAGCCCGTGAGTTTATATGAAATAATAGTTTCTTTGAATGCTAAATTTTGGTTTTTTAAACCCTCAGCATCTCTGCTGAGAGGGGTAGAGGCTCCGCGCCCGCCTAAACCCGGTGGCCGACTTCCTAAGTGACTAAACGGCCCCCCTTGTTCCTCCGGAACTTACTGCATCCCGAGACTCTATCTCTTCTTTACGAGATGTGATCCTGTGACGCCTCTCTTTTAGGCTATAATTGAGAAGGCCGTACTCTTTTGGTACGAGTTTCTGATGATGTGTGTTGTCTTGAGGCGCCTTTCTTTTAGGCCGGTGTTTGAAGAATCATGTACTCTTTTGGTACGAATTGATGACGACATTAGCCTCCTTTGCGGGCATAGTCAGCGATGTTACAAATTATTGTGCAATCTCATTATGCCTTTTCAGAGCGGCGTCCCACGATTCTGCATCTTGCAACATTTACTTTGGACAAATGTTAGGGTGTTAGTAACATATTTATAATATCCTAGCTATTCCATATGAGTGAATGATTTTTATATTTATTCTGGCCCTGTCTTTCTTACAGAGGACGAAATAGAAGTTAACGTTTTCTATCAAGGTTGTACAGCATTCAAGCATGGAAATCCTTCCAAAGACATAGGGAACCTTTTTGTTGGTTTAAGTAGTTTGCGCCAGATGAGGTTAGGTGGTCGGTTTATTGACGACCCCGAGCTACAAGGAGGACCCCGCCTTTAAGGGGCCCTGCAGGGGCTTGTGCGGGTTCCACGCCCAAGTGCCGGCAATCATCCACCCCTCAGCCAGATAGGCTAACACAAACCAGATATCCCCAATCTTTAGTTAGATCTCCCCATTCTGTCCTTTACTCGTCATTCTGAAGCTACTTGTTAAGCCAGATGTACCGAGGTACTCAAATCATAAAGACTTGGCTGAAGACCGGATTGCGCAATACTTATGCAACACAATTATTATAAGGCTACTAAGCATTTCTTATAGAATTACGTGTATTCAATTATTAGTAAAAATAGTTTGAAAATCCCCATACTTTAAAATATATTCGTTCGGAAGAATTTCTCGTACGATTTGGATTGATATCTGGTTATGCAATACATAACGCGTCGACAATATTATAAATCTATTACGCACTGCTTATAGAGCTCCGTAAAATCAATTGTTAATACAAATGGTATGAAAATCCCCAAGCATCAAAATATATTCGTTTGGGAGATATTCCCGTACGAATTGAGCCAAGATCACACAAGAAATCGTGATATTAATTATACATTATTGCTCCGATTTTAAATCTTCCCAACATAAATACATTTCAATAGTGAAAATAATTAATCGATAGATAATATAAATGTGTTCCTTAGCTGTTACACAGTGGCGGTATGATCCTCTCTGGTACTGATGAATGTAGATTCCTCCATACGTCCGGGCAGCAACTCCATCCGCAAATGATGTTCTGGAACTCAGGGCTCCGTCGGTAGTCTGTTGGGCAGCGCTCCCGCTCGCAAGTCTGGTCTCGAACTGAAGGGCTGAGTACATCGCGTTCGCTCCTTTTATAGTAACGATTTCACCATACCTCTGAAATCCACGCTAGTGCAGTGACTCATCCTATGCCCGATGACCTCACCGCCGGCGCTCGCCATTGGCCGGATTCAGCCATCAGGACGGTCGCCTCCGGCTCAACCCGTCGAAGGCAAAGCGCGCCTGTGATTGGTCCGTTTCGTTAAAATAATAGTTAAGCACCCGCTACACGCGAGACTTACTGTTCTGATTCATAAATAATAAAGGCTCGTTCGCACCTACTCACAAGGTCGAGTCTATTAGGATTGGCAAACGATATTAATTTAACACAGAATTATATCTATGGTATAATAAAGATCTAAGAAATATTACTTGTGTAGCTGAATATTCAATATTTTGTTAGCCTCTTGTAATACATAGAATCTTAAGAAGAAATATATCAGGCTTTTACTTTTAAACGATTCCAAACAGAAGAAATATATTTTTGATGTCCATACTTGACTTTTTTGAATATTTATATTTTAAGATTTTCTAAATTTATTAAATCTATCTCTATGTCGACCATCACAGCTTCCCCCTTATTTAGAGAGAGGAATGATCTATCAGATCGAGCCTATCTGCTAAATAACCCAATAGGATAGTATATTTCGTGATACTTATCAAGAGTTTCTAAAATTCCTTTTAAAATAAATCGTTGTTCCTTCCTTTCCCCGCGTACTATATTTCTATTAGGGTAGAATTCCTTTTCAATGGAATCCTTTTTGTGTATTTAAAGCTACTGTAAACCATCTGCCTATCATTCAAATGAAAAGTGTACAACTAACATGAATATAAGAATTGCAAGCAAAATTGGACTGTATCTATTTTATTCAATTGATTGGAAAGGTTCGATTCTCCATAATCGATTGAATGCCTCAGTAATCTCATCATTGTGTCTGCTAACCACTCAAGCGCCATTCTGTTATCAATAATCCATAAGACGCCCCTTCCCCCACTTTGTTATGCTCCTTGCTTCCCTTACAATGGTACACTCTTAGAGTTCACCAACTCGCAACTCTATACTACTTTCTTATTCCCCCTTCCCCCAAACTATACAACCTCTTCTATCTGAAACTCGTATAGTCCTATTTTAACCGAGTGAATAGTCAACCGCATATTCCTACTATGATTGCAAACCACGACAAAATTAACTCTTGTACCCCATCTGAGCTATGAACTCTATTCATATGCGCAATACATGTCCTCCTATGTAGAAACAGCCAATTGTCCTCAATATTCCACGTATACTGTAATGACTGCCATAATTTATTGTTGGTGTAATATGATGAAGAAGAGGAAGAAGAAGCCGCAAAAGTAGTGGATGACGACAGAAGAAGAAGAAAATGAATCCACCGAAAGGCATAAGATAAAGAAGAAAAGTCACAACCGAGTGTAGTAATAGATAAAGACGAAGAAGAAGAAGTCGAAAGTTATAAAATTAGAAGAAGACGCGAATGTAGTAGTAGGTAAAGAACAAAAGAAGATGAAGAAAAGACGTAGAAAAGGAGTCTAAAATTATAAGATAAACGGAAGAAGACGACATGAATGTAGTTATAGGAAAAGAAGAAGAAGTATAAGAAGAAGAAGATGAAGAGAAGACGAAGAAAACCAGTTGATAAGTATAAGATAAACGGAAGAAGACGAAATGAATGTAGTTATAGGAAAAAAAGAAGAAGACCGGAGAAGCGAAAAGGAAAGAAGAAAGAAGCGAATATGAAAAGAAGAAGAAAGAAGAGAGAAGAAAGAAGAAGAAAAGTAGAAGAAGAAGAAAATAATGTAGTAATAGGAAAAGAAGAAGAAGAAGAAAAGGTAAAGAAGAAGAGAAGACGAAGAAAAGACGTAGAAAAACAGTCGAAAAGTTTAAGATAAATGGAAGGAGACGAAATGAATGTAGTAATAGAAAAAGAAGAAGAAGAATAAAGTAGAGAAGCAATCGAAAGATATACCATAAGACGAAAAAGTAGTTGCAAAGTATTGTAATAATTGCTATTTATAGAAGAGAAGGTATTTGAAAAGTAAAGCATAAACGGTATGTATTCAAAGAAGAAGAAGACTAGAGTGAACATAATCAATAAAAAAAAACCTTCGTACCGAAGAAGAAGAAGACGCTGTTGAAGTCAATATAACTAAAAAAGGGGGAGAGAAAAAAAATATATATATCTATAAATATAACCGATAGCATATACGAATAAGAAGGAGACGAAGAAGAAGAAGAGGAAGAAAAGAGTAGGAACAACCTCTTCGATAATTGTAGAACGTAAAAGTATATATAACTATTATCCGTCTCAAATAACTTTCCTGCCAACCCTCAAGAGTGATATCTAAAGACGACGCATGTTTGTAGAAGAAGTGGGTCCAGATGTCAAGAAAAGTTTCCCATAACTATTCCTTACTAACCTGTCTTCCCCCAAATTGTTAAGCGTTTGTCAAATAATCAGGCGCGACTCCTCCGTATAACTGTAATATCGTTCCTCCCAAAACTTATTGAAAACCTAAAACAACTTTATTAATATGTTCCGTATTCATCATCCCCATATTTATATGTAACATAACATTATAAAATTTTAAAGTGTTCCTTTAACAACGCGAACATGTTTAACGAAGTACACTGTTACAAATCAGAAGAGGTGAACCCTAATATCTGTACTAGCTGTAGTAGTCATCACCAACACTGATACCCACAGAAGATGTATGTGTGTAACTGAATCAAGAATTCCTAACGTATAATTCTGTTTGCTATACGACTGGAATCTATTCAAGATCCAAACGTCCAACCTTTCTACCTCAATCTAAAAGTAATGCCACGACGACGCATGAAGGTGGATGAAGCTAATGATTTCGTTATGCTACTACTATTTAATCTACTAAAAATCTATTTTCAATTTTTTTTTTTTCAAAATGTTCCAGAAGAATTCAAAAGCTCTCCTGAAAAATTGCCTTTTTATTTTATTTTATCACTATTCAACAGGATTTCTACATACACCCAATGTATAGTAAAAACAATAAATGCTTTATCAATACGCGTTACGATTTCTCAAAACTTGAAGAAACTCACATATCGTTAATTCCGGATTTACTTTTGTATTATTTCCAAGAAGATTGCGCCTAAAACTAAAACAATCCTTATATAGATACGTACGAAATTTGAAGTAGTGAGATGTTTATTTCTACTCTGCCTATAAATAAGCTATATCAACGTATATTGTAATATAATATTTATTAATGAAGATAAAACAATTTCAATTAACGTTGCAATGAAGCGAAACAAAGGAATATATATAAAAAAAA
>JADDOH010008650.1:0-37759 GCA_016648135.1 Agrypnia vestita | reverse complement strand
TATTCCCTCTACGCCGAGCACATACAGAACATAAACCCCTTCAAACTAGTTCATCCACGGTTATGCAAAAAGGCGAAAGAATAGTAATAGTAAAAGGTCCTTAACTGACAGAAGTTGAAGTTCTCTGCAAACTGCCCATATCTTCTAGTGGCGCCTGTGTATTCCAATAACAACTTTCCAGTCATGTATTTAACATAACGTCCTCCTTGTGTGTATGTGTGCTGCAGTATCTGTCATCCAGTTAGTGATTCCCAAAATAGTGTTTTCCTTGTATATATATATATATATATTTCAATATCAGCACCTGTAAAGCTGTATTAGATCCTAGAAACAAGAAAACTAATCCCTCTACGCCGAGCACATACAGGACATAAACCCCTTAAAACTAGTTCATCTACGCCGTACAATGATATCACATGCAGACATGACCAATATAATTACAAATATGCTTGCGTCCCGCCGACTGGACGCCTGTGTTTTCCAATAACAACTTTCCAGTCATGTATTTAACATAACGTCCTCCTTGTGTGTATGTGTGCTTCAATATCTTCCATCCAGTTAATGGTTCCCAAAATAGTGTTTTCCTTGTATATATATTTCAATATCAGCACCTATAAACCTGTATAGGATCCTAGAAACAAGAAGACTATTCCCTCTACGCCAAGCACATACAGGACATAAACCCCTTAAAACTAGTTCATCTACGCCGTATAGTGATATCACAAGCAGACATAAACAATACAATTACAAGTATGCTTGCGTTCTCCCCCACCTTGGTGGAAATATTCGCATTCGTATTCACCGAATAGTAGGCCTGATATTCGTATTCATGAAGGTAGTAGTCGTTGCATCAAGGTTATTATATTTACAAGTATGTTCAAGTTCCCCCACCTTGGTGGAAATATTCGCATTCGTATTCACCGAATAGTAGGCCTGATATTCGTATTCATGAAGGTAGTATTCATTGCATCACTCTCGATAATAAAATCATATAGATAAATAATTACGGTAACTCATAAAAATATATGATATTACTTATATTAAACGAACAAAACAAAACAATCTGTCATATTAGTAAATAACGTGATCACGGAAGACCGCAGGTTAACTACCCCTGAACACACCGCGAACTGCCCACAATAGTGAATAATGTTCTAGAAAACATTTCAAATATCTAATATTGAATGAATAAAACAATGTCATATGAAAACTATCACGGTTACGGAAGACCGAAGGTTAACCACCCCTGATCAAACCGCGAACTGCCCACAATAATGGAAAATGTTGTAGAAACATTTCAAATATCTAATATTGAATGAATAAAAACAATGTGACTATTCCCTCTACGCCGAGCACATGCAGGACATAAACCCCTTAAATATAGTTCATCTACGCTGCATAGTGATATCACATGCAGGCGTAAACATTACACATGTACTATCCATTAACCGATTAAAAGGCGTAGCAATATATCAAAATGTAATTATAATTACAAGTATGTTTGAGTCCCGCCACCTGGTGGAAACATTCGCATTCGTATTCACCGAATAGTAGGCTTGATACTCGAATTCGTGAAATTAGTATTCGTTGCATCACTAATAATAATAAAATCATATAGATAAATAACTACGGTGACGCGTAAAAAATATGATATTACTTATATTAAATGAATAAAACAAAACAATCTGTCATATAAGTAAATAACTATGATGACTCGTAAAAATATGAAATTATGTTTATTGAATGAATAAAATAAAACATCTTCTCACGTTTCCACCTAATAAATAATAACGAATACAGAAAACAATAAAAGCAAAAGAAGCCCATTATTAGCCCTGACGTGTGGGACCTAATCTTCCCACTTCGCCCAAGCTGGGTTAACCGATTAAAAGGCGTAGCAATATATCGAAAGGTAATTATAATTACAGGTATGTTTGAGTTCCGCCACCTAGGAAATACGTAGATTTTTGATTTCAATATATTGTGCAATATACACTATGTTTATAAGATCGTCCGTTGACAAGTAGTTATGAACTTCTTATAAAATATTATTCCGCAGCAAATATTCAAAGAAATTATATTAACTAAAATATTTCTAACATCTTGGGATCGCATACGAAATTGATAATATATAATGCCCTTTGTGAACAAACTCTTCCTCTCTGTAGTCAAATAAGCTGATGTTTATGTTTACTCCGTCTATAAATATGCCGTATCAACGTATAATATAACATAATATATATATTAATGAAGATAAAACAATTTCAATTAGCGTTGCAATGAAGCGAAACAAAGGAATATATAAAAACCAAAGAAGTCCAATTTTAATTATTCGTTACTAAGAGAATATATATATATTGCGCCCCTATTGCTATTCTCGTTAGCGGAGACTCAAAATGTTTCCTAAATCTTCCATCAGGTGTCAGTAACGTATATTTCTAAAATATATTTGACAATTTCATATATGGGCCGGTTTTATAAGAAAAAATGAACTTAAATTTCCTTTGTAATTCAAGATATAAAGTAATTTTAAATCAAACTTATTACCCTCAAATGAAACGCGCCACGTACTGCCGCTTACTATAGACCAATCCTTAGCGAAGGCTCAAACCCTTTCTTGATTCCCGCTAGGTGGCGGTAATAACAGGAAGAAATCCTCGTTCGATTTGAACCGATATCACACAGGCAATCGTGATATTAATTACACATAATTACTCCGATCTCAAACATTCCCAAAATAATACATTTCGACAGTGAAAATAATAAATCGTAATAGACAATATAAATGTGATCCTTAGCTGAAGACCGGCCGCATCTAAATTAACTATCTCTATACGACATGTACAATTCGAAATACGTTTTCTAAGAACTTGATAGGGACAAATTGTGTTTAGAACGGTTGCCCAATGACGCAATAAAAACATGTAACGAGTTCAAATAAACCACACAATCATGCCTCAATAAAATAAATATAAAATCCAGAAACATTTTCAAAATATATTGTTTGTAGGAAATTCCTCGTACGATTTGAATTTATATCACACTGACAATCGTGATATCAAAACCCCATAAATACTCCGATCCCAATCATTTCCAAACAATACAAATCATATAGAAATCCGTGCATTCAATCGCCAGTATGGATAACAAAGCATTCTTTAGCATAATAATACATCCGCCCTGAAGAACCTCTCGCACATTCCGAACCTCGCGACATTGAATATGCATAATTATACTGAATTTTAAAACCCACAAACAAACACGAAACACTCTTCGTCATTAAAGTATTCCATTTTAAAGCCTTTATATCTTTGGTAATATATGAATATCAAATTTAAATGATTTTTCATATGAACAGCGACAGAATTACACATTTCATCAGCGTTATGCAATAATTCCCCCGCTGGAATTATCACCGTAGCAACAGTACGATTTCTTGTACATTAAATCCGAAGCGCGTATAGTAATAATTATCCCTAGGCCCAAAATACGTAACAAAACAATCCACAACATGTATCAATAATTGTTACGATCCAGAAAGTTCTAAATTGAATACACGAAAAATGCAATAGAAATAAATAATATTGAAAATGCTTAGCTGTTCACTGTTCCAATTCTCTTTGAATTATTATCAACCTCTGGCTTTTTCCTCGATCCAGCCAAATTATCTTCCTTCCTGACTCTCCTCGACAAAGCCTCCGCCGACCTTCAAGCTGAAAACTCAAGTGCCGCTTTCTAATTTGTAACGCCTAAAAATAGTCCCTATCTCGCGCCATCTTTGATTCCAACTCGCGTGTAAAAGTCAAAGTCTAACTCTAAGGACGCGTTTCATTGGTCAGATTCGGTGCTAACGCCCGCGTCTGTGATTGGACATCTCGTTAAACAAAAATAACATAAAGCCTGCTTTACACGCCCGCGTGCAGAAATAATAAAGCTCGTCCGCACTTACTTATCCGGCAAATATTCAATTATAGAGTATTTAACGGTTTGTGAAGCTTCTCTTTATTATAAACTTTAGCAGATAGATATTTTCGTATAATTTTTCAGCAATGTCTATTTGAATAGGCCAATATCGTTACAAACCGGCCCATAGACTATTAAACTTAAGTAAATTTAATGGTGCCATATTTATATATTTCTTACATTTCCGATTTTTTTAAAAAGAGATGCGAACACGGAACACATGTCGCATCAACATTCTTACTATTTTGAAACTAAGCTAAATGTTTGTGCTATGAAAAGAGAACTAACAGCTGGACTCTTCGAATGGGGCTCCAACCTCGACCACCAGATCTCTAGGCGAGTGTCATGACCACTACACCAACAAGCTATTTTGATTTGAGTACAAATATTTCGCTCACTATCTGCATTAATTATTTTAGGGATCAGATTTTTTTTGGAGATTTGTTTTACGTCTTTCTAGTTTTCGCGATAGTCACATGGTAGAGAAGTAAGCCTTTGAGTATCAAAATATGTGTATACAACCACCATTGTTCTTTTTTGTACCTGTATTATCTTCCAAAATCCCCCGAACTCAAATTTCATAATATCCAAACCTACTAAAATGTACATCTGCAAAAAATATTTCAGGTTTGATACTGTAAAGTAAGTCTGGCGGTCGCTGTCTCCTACTGTATATCTAATTCATTGCTTCGTGGTCGGTTCTAGGATGCCGGTTGTCCCACTCACCATTGAGTCACAGCACATTTTTGTATAGCTACAATTTAATTGATTGTATGAGAAAAAATATAATCAGACGTGAAAAAATGTCTTAGCTATCTATACACAGGCGTGTATTTACTCTTTCCTGGTACTGGGACGATAATCACTTTAATCATTTCAACAGCTTTTTCACGATAGAAATTCTTCACCTTTGAACCATCGCTCTAGTGAAATAATTGAGTGCTTAATTTGCTTGCACGAATTCAGAAATAATCAACATAAATTATTATAACAACAAAGAAGAAAGTGTAAAAAAAAATTATGTATTTACTTTGCGAATTATTGTTTTAAAAATGTAGGTTAGAAGTTGACTACGTGGGTGTATTGAATATCGTTCGCTCAAATTTTCTTACCAGGATAATTGTTTAATAAACACATGCGTTTAAAAATGTATAAATTTATGTTAGGTTCACCTGTCACATCAATTAAGTTCATTAATTTTCGAACAATATTTTTATATGTATGTTTTGAGAACACAATTAGCAGATTTTGTACACAGAAGAATGTTTATAAAGATATTAAATTTTGATATTTGTTGATATTTTTTAATAAGTATACCTCTGTGGACAGAATTCAGTAATTTTATTCTTAAGACATACTTTTATATCTATAAAACTTAATGTCTGTCTCTCAATCTGTCTGTTCTCTATTCAAATTTACACCGTGTCTCCGATCTGACCCAAATTTTGTATATTTATTTTTTAGGACCTGGCGGAAGACGTAGGCGCCATTTCCCTATCCCTCTTTACCCCACCTCCACCCACCAACATACTGTCTTTATAAATCTATACTGTTTGACAAATCAAATTACTAATCAAATTTAGCATACTTATTCGACGAGTATTGATGTCCGCCAGCGTTTGGTAAAAGACCGAGAAGTGCTGCAGACTATTATGACAAGAAAGCTGGAGTTTCTCTGACATATTATGAGAGGAACAAGATGTACTCTAAAGTAACTCATCATCCAGGAGAAAATAAGTGGTAAAAGAAGGGTAGGAAGACGCCTCATCTCACGGCTGCGTAACTTGAGGGACTGGTATAAGTGTAACCGGACTGAGTTGTTCCGTGTGGCGGTAAATAAAGTCGTAATCGCCAGAATGATCGCCGACCTCCGATAGGTGATGGCACCATAAGAAGAAGAATTATTTAGAACCTGGCGGAAGACATTGGTCACATTTCCCTCTCCTCCTTTACCCCCTCCTCTCCCCCGATATATTTTTTGTACAAATCTATACCGTTTGACAGATCTGATCCAAAATGTTCATACTTACTCTTTAGGACCTGGCGATCACATCTATAAAATTTTGGAAGTTGTGTGTATATATGTAAACCTTGCACAACTTGTTTCATATATAAGTTGAATTTACTACCGCCATCTGCGAAAGAAATTTGTCATCCCCATAAACCAGTACAGATGTCGCCGTTGGTAATGAGATATCATTTTTTATTAAAGTTTTTTAAAGCAATATTTGTTTTATATGTATATGACATTCTTTCGAATTATTGACATTTACAATAGAATTATATCATTTTTACTTCCTTTCTTTTAACTCGTGGCGTCTGCTTGCTTGCTTGCCGGCTTGCCGTCGAAAAAACTTTGGATCGATTTTTAACCCTTTTCCCGTGATCCAATCGAGCTGAAACTTTGCAAGCAGACTTGTGGCGACGATCAAGAAGATCTGTCACATTTTCGTTAAAAAAATTAATAATTATAGTATAATTTCGGATTTTTAGAAATTTTAATGGTTTTTTCAAATTGGAATCATTACCAAAGTTTGATTGCTAGCAACGGCGGCCCGATAACGTCGCGGAATATTTTTTAAATTTGAATTACTCAGGCGGTATACATAATAGGTACTTCACTACGAATTTCGAAAATCTAAATTGACTGACAAATGTTTTTAGAATTTAATCTTCAAAGTATGAAGTTTCTTATCAAAGATCAAAACATCTGACATTTTAGAAATATATTAAATTACTGTAAGTTTAGTGTTATGTTATATGTTTTAATTCGTCGTTATATTTTACAAAGAAAGGGAGTATAAAAAAAACTTTTTATGGGTTGCATTTTTTTAAAACTCCTTTTTAGACCTTTATATCGACGGCTCCTACGTATAATATCGTAACCCACAAATCGACGATTTTGAGTTTGTTGTGTATTTCATATGTATTTAATTATACTTTTTATTCCAAGAAAGAAAAAAATATTTGTTTATAATAAGAAAACGTTATTTATTGCAAAATATTTTTTTTTCTCTCTTGGAATTAAAGATATAATAAAATACACATGTTTATACACAAAAAACTGAAAATCGTCGATTTGTGGTTTACGATATTATACGTAGGAGCCGTCGATATTATAATAACTCTTTTAGTGTTGTTATTTATTTAAGCTAAATAGTGAACTCTTATGTATTCTAAAAATATAATTCTTTTTCATAATTTTTTTGCTCCATATAATTAATTGCTCCATATATATTACCTGAAAGTAGCTAGCCACCCTCTAATTAGCCATCAACCAAAAAAAAAAATCTAAAATGAGTGTAATATATCATAAAGTTAATTATTAGCTCTCTAATGCCATGAATTATTTATATTCAAAGGCTGTATAATTTTGGGGGTGCAGTCTATTAATGCTTCTGGTAAAAAACACACCCCTTTATGTGCAAAAATTTCAGCTTTCTATCTTTATCTCTTTGGCTGAATAATTTAATATATACGCGTTCACATTTGTACGTTTGGACGCGTACAAACATTTCTAGCTTTATTATACGGACGTACATAACTACATGTAGGGTAGCTGAGTACACGTACGAGATATGGGTACAATTATACAATATCATGTTGAGGTGAAGCGTTGACATTTTGTCTAATGCTAGAATTACAGAACAAGTAGTTATGAATTTCGTATTTTAATACGAAGTAATTAGAAACAAATCACAGTTATATTAATTTTGAACCTATGGCGAACACGGGCCTAATAGCGGACCAACCAAATTGAAAGGTCGAAAACGCACTCACGCTGCTTCCCCATTTCGTCCTTGACCTTCGATCGGCTAGAAGCATTAAATCTTTTAACTTCACTTGTAATTCCAAATCATTCGCAATAAATTCAGTTTAAATAGATAGTGAAAATAATTCCTACATTTCTTGTACCATGTGGCTCTCGTGTATGCTTGCATTATGAGAGCATAATATACATTTTCATACATCAAACGATTGATTCCCTAGTTAGACTATGCCTGTTCTAGACAAAATCGCCTAATATTTTAATATATTTTTTGCGTTTTATAAAAAATATATCCAAATAGTATAAAGGATTATTGGGAAGATTTGAGCCGGTCTAGATTTTTAATGTGTCCCAACTGTTAAAGTCGCTATTTTCAGTATTAGAATTTATTATTTGTTTTATGTGTTTATCGATCATGAAACTATTTCAATGGTGTAATTATTCAATATTACTTAACAGATTTCTAGATTACCGTAGGTTTTTTTATATAACTCGTATAATAGATTTCTGGGCTTTGTTAACCTAGTAATAACCTAATAATTTAGAGAATAATAGTAGGTATATCAGGGCATAAGAGTGATACATTCTATCCTCTCGCCTGCGAAAAAACGGAGTAATATGAATTAAGTTGCGTTAGATGTACGACCAAATCGACACACGTCGATATATAACGGTTTTTTATCTTGTAAAATAAATCGAGAATGGTTGAGTCATTCGACCTTTTATTATTTAGGGCAGCGGGGTGCGGGGTGCGGGGTGCGGGGGGAGGCGCAGCGGCCTTCAGGGGCAACGACCCCGACGTACGAAACCCCACTCAACACGCATCAAGTCACATTCAAGCCTCGCATTCCTCCGTACCCCAGATACATCGTTCGCTTGGACTGTTACTCATCCAACGAATAATGCTCGCCTTAAAATCAAAATGTCTGAGGGATTATTAGTATAGCATTCTATTATTTTATTAAAATAAAACAAACAAAAGTTATAAGTCAAGAAAATGTGAAATAACGTGTGAACTAACATATTACACATACATAAAAAATTGAATTCAATGGAAAAAAAGATAAAATGCAATACATAATAATACATTATATTATATGTGGTATGAACGTAAAAGTAGTAACATCAAAAAAAAAAATTAGGCAGGAATCTACACGTTTAGTATTGTGGACTAGCTATGTAACACCTCCCAATATTGGTAACATGGTGACATACGTATTTGTTTATAATAAAAATAAATTTCATTATATATTCGCAATTTTTGAATATTAAAATTAATTTTTGAATATTAAAACAGCGATTATTTAAAATTAATTAGATCTTTTTTGTTAAACCATTTAATTTTAAGTCCCAAAACTAACCTTAATTGTCGAGAAGGTATAAAAGCAAAGGCAGCATAATCCAAAAAATTCAAAAATATTTTGAATGCAGTCACCTAGGATTACTAATTTAAAACGCATTGAATTCTATTTATTTAACCTATCTCTTCCAAAATTATTTTTCCTATAAATTTATAGGCTGTTTCCTATAAAATGTCGAGTTCAGTACTTTATAAAATAGTAATTTCCAATTTTTTGTTGTTGATATTGCTGCCTTTTGTTTTTATACCCGACAATTTATGTATACCCTTAATTTTTAATATATCCGTAAACATCCATTACCTATTAAAATATCTTGTAAAATATAGTAGGTATAGCTCGAATAATTATTTATATAATGTAAAATTTTATAGCGTACTGTGTGCTGTCTTTTTTATAAATTAAAAAAAGTGGTCTAAATAAATAATAACCAAATAAATAAACACATAATATAATTGTATCTCAATAAACAAATCGTCGTAAGCTTGGCACTTTGTCACTATAGTAGAGCATTAGTTCTACATATTGGGACATTGAAGAGAGGGTATGATCGTCACGGGGCATGGAAATCTATTAGCGAAAGAAGGGATGAATAATTAGATTGATTTCGGGAGATTTAATACAAATTAAAAACATGAAAAGACGTCGATTGGAGCGTGCATTCTGTCGGTCACGTTACGCCCTGGTCTCGTCTCGCGGTTTGTAACAAACTCACATTCCAAGTGCGAGGAGCCTGAAAATCGCGCGTTGTTGTCGTTAGGAGCGCGTTTTTTCTTCTTACTGTTATACGCGACGCGTTGCCGTCCATACAAATTACACCAATTTACCCGGAGCATCGTAAACGCACGCGGCCCGGCCGCGGGGCGGAGCGGCCGCTTGGACTGTGAGCCGAAGGTCGAATGACGAGTTCAGTGAACTTTTGACCAGCATCGGGCGACTGGTTTCGGAACTGCATTTTTTACAAAAGTAACGCCGAGGAACATATTTGTAACAATTACGAACAGGGAAAAACGGTAATAAAATTAAGCTCTCGACAGTGAAATGTTTAGGTGCTTTTGTCCCGAAATCGTTAGTTCATTTTCTTCTCAAATTGTATCGTGATTTTCACTATTTGTCGGAGTGTAAGAACTTTGACACTCAATTTTGAAAAATTTAATGTCGTAAAAGCCCGCTATCCAGCCATTAAAAATTTAGATAAATGTTTTTAATAAAATAAATTTGAGATTTTAAAATGAATATGTGTTACGCTTCTAAAACAAACAAATATGCTTTTAAATCGTTATCGATTGTGAAATTGACAATATATGCCAGATAATCGTTTTTTTACATGAAAAGTTAGTTAAAATCCGTCTTACAAGAAGATCCAAGACTCCCGCAAGTTGCAAAAAGATCTAAAAGTATTGAATTAGTGGTGCAAATAAAATAAAATGGAGCTGACAATCAAAACAATACGAAAAAATCAACAAAATACATGCTCATCAGCAAACATCACGCAGTTGACGATGAAAGTCTTTATATTGCTTTAGATTAAAGAAGGTGTAAAGTATTGTATAGTTGAGTTGCAATGTAAATAAAATATGGGATCCTTCTGTTGAAATTGAATGCCTCATTGAACAAGCTCGTGCAACTTTTATCCGCATAAAAAGGATATTCTGTAATCGTGATCCCAACCTTGGATTACGAATGCGAATGGTCAGATGTTACTTTATTTTATAGAATGGAAGCATAAACCAAAGAATAGATAAGGCGACTAGAAATATTTGAGATGTGGATCTACAGAAGAATAAGTACTCAAAATACGCTGGATGGACAGAGTAACCAATGAAGATGTTATGGTTCGGATGAATAATGAAAAATACGTGATTAGATAAATAAAAATAAACTTGAATATATCTGAAATGTGATGAGACATCCAGAGAAGTGCGAGATCTTCTACCTCTTAATGCTTGATTGGATTGGAGAGATGTGAGAGAGTGGATTGGAGAGCTAGTGAGAAAAATATTGGAAAAGGAGAACACAGTGGTTGAAAACCTGAAACAGTAGTTTAGCAGTCTATTAGTCAGTTATTCTGGGCCGCAATAAATAAAGTGTTATAGCTAAATAGTAAATAAAGTATTATAGCTAAATATGTAGTAAATAAAGTGTTATAGCTAACGTCCGTTGAATGAATAGGGCACAACCAGAAGAGGAAAACATCAGAGTGTCAGATTTTAAGTTTTACAAGGAATAAAATTGGGGCTTAATGACTGGAAAGGCCATGGTGGAACATTATCCTGCTGGGGGATGTGGGTCCATACCGTGATACGCCATCTTGCAATGACATCAGCAACATTTCCGGTAAGTCCTACTCCTTAGCGTCCCAGAGTGGTCCTTGCGATCACGCGAGCCCCGGGCAAAATGACCACTGTCGTAGCAGATAAGGAGAGGACGAATGGCGAGTTTCCGGTGCTAATATATACTAGGGCTTAGCGGAGACAAGAACTAATGTTCCGTTATTTTTGACGGGTTACAGCTAGTTACTAAATATTTTACTTAGAATACAATTTATGAAGGTGTCAGCAAATAAGTCTCAGTTGTTCAAAATCTGCGTAGGTACGAAAATAAAAAAAAGTACCCGTTAAACATGTATATAATAAAAAATAAATTATATTTTGAAGTGTATCAACGATGGCATGGCGGAAAAGAGAAATTTACGATATCACAAAAGTGAAATTGACACGCCATCTGTCAAATATTGTATCCAAATGGAATTATCTCGAAGTCAAGATATTTTTTAAAATTATTGTTAGTCGTTATTGCAACAAATAAATTATTTCGATCGATCTTAATTCTGATACGCCATCTAGCCTAGTTTTCACTCGATCCGTCATTAATCTTGGACAACTGTAATATTTATATAATTATGAGCGTGGTACAGTCAATTTAAAAATAAAGTTAGTGAAGCAAATATGTCTCTTTTTAAATTATTTTTTGGGCATATAGGACATACAGATGTTCATTGGAACATAATATTAGAAATTGGAACATATATTATTTTAATATTTTTGTGGCATACTACAGTGTACGAGAATAATCTCCACACATTGCGTGTATCCCTTATAATAGCAAAAGGTATGATGACAGATTTTAAAATAATATTCTATATAGGGTGCACGTCTACTATTACCGAAAATAACATTGTTTCAGTAAAAAACTAAGTTTTTACGCAAATAATTGCATTTTCATCTACCTATTTTTAATTTAGCGCAAAAACGCCCGCAGCTGTCATTTCGTCTACGTGACGTCAAGCCTCAGTAAACATTGCATTGTGTCTATGGCAACGGTTCAAAGACACGGTGATGGGCACTGAGGCGTGACGTCATTCGTTTTGACCAGTGTTTCAGTTAAATGGCGGATTGCACAATTTAATTCTTTTATTTTATTGAAAATATCATTAATCTCAATGCGTATATTAAAACTGGATATTTTTTAAGAATCCTTTCAAAATATTTTCTTCTCTAAAATCACTTATTCTTTAATTCTTTAATGCTGTCATCATGCCTATTTCAAATGTCCGTCTATAATATCCTATCCTACAGCTGATCTCATTCCGTTTTCAGAATCAATATGATTTCAAATTTGTTATTTAATACAATTAGGACGTTTACTTTATGCTTTTTAAACTAAAATATGGAAAAAAAATTACTATAAAAAAGTCACGAACTTTACACCAAATTATGCGGACGGGCAGACAGACAACGAAATTGGGATATACATACCTGCAGCTTTTACCACTTTTACCACAGTCACTTTTACCACGACTGGGGGTTCTTCCTTTTCCTCTCGACCTCGACGGCCCGCCACAACAAGCTTCTCCAGGATATCTTCTCTTCTAGCAAAAAAATTGGAGGATTCGTCTCAGACATGTGATTGAGTGTCTCTTATCGATCTTCGGTTCTTGCAATATGGAAACATTTGTGCGGCTGGCTGTCCCTGATGTACCTACGCAACAAGTGTCCGCAACATCACATCTCAAATGCATCAATCCACCGTCTTTCTTTTTCTTTTAAAGTCCATGTTTACTCGTCATGCAGTGGAATATTTTTCCACCATGAACTACGGCTCACCAATCAACGA
The DNA here is from genome assembly GCA_016648135.1 of Agrypnia vestita. NCBI lineage: Eukaryota > Metazoa > Arthropoda > Insecta > Trichoptera > Phryganeidae > Agrypnia > Agrypnia vestita. The sequence continues at coordinate 24,553 of JADDOH010008650.1, read as the reverse complement.
TTTTCCGTGTGATATTTAACCAATAGAAATTCTTATAATTGAAAATATCAATGTTGTAAATGGTGTTATGAAAATTGCATACGCTCTCGGGGGTAATTTTTATCAATTACTGTTATGAGAATTGCATATACTCTAGGCGCTGTTATTGTAGTTTATTTTCTATTCAATTAAGTAGTTTTGATAATGTAATTGTGATCAAATTCATAATGCATTACTATGATGTTAGAATTATGTGTCTACTGTTTCATTTTCTTTTTTACTTCCTTTATATTAACTCGTGGCATCTGTCTGATTGACGCAAAAATTTAGCCTCGCTAGACCGAAGCCCAACGCGTAGGTTAAGTGCCAAACTAGTTTCCACTAGTAAATGAGAAAGGGAGTATAATAAAAACTTGGTTTTTATAGGTTACTTTTTTTACTCCCTTTATACTCGTGGCGTCTGCTTGCTTGATGAAAAAACTTTGGATCGATTTTTAACCCTTTTCCCGTGATCCAATCGAGCTGAAACTTTGCAAGCAGACTCGTGGCGACGATCAAGAAGATCTATCAAATTTTCGTTAAAAAATAAATAATTAAAGTATAATTGTGGTTTTTTCAAATTTTTAATGGTTTGTTTAATAATTTTGTATGAAAAGACTCCGACGTATGTGGTAGACACGAAACCCGAAAATGAGAAAGGGAGTATTTTAAAAACTTTGTTTTTATGGGTTACTTTTTATATACAATCAAAATGCAATTTGGTACGTGGGTACTGTATTTAATGTGTATTTTAGATTTTTTTATCCGTTGATAGAGAACTGTCATTTATGGAAATTCTAGTTTGTGTTATATACCCTGAGTATACAACGGGGCACTTGGTTAATTGACGTTTGAAAAAGAAGTATAACTTCTACCATGCGTATATAAGTACAAGCACCCAATTTTTTTATGAAATACTTTAAAAGAGGGAATATTGGTAATAATATTGATGGAAGAATACTAAGTTGAGCGGTAAAATGTACATAATAATAATTCTAAAACAGTTTCTGTGGTATTTCTCTTCTACATGAGTAATATAACTCGTAAGTAGGAGAGGAGTACCATTATATTTTAAATATATTAAACAGTAAGTAGTACATAGTATGTACCTATATATAAGAAGAAGAAAAAATAACTAATATGCGATAATCATAATGGAAAATTTTAAGCAAAGATAATAACAGTTTGCAGTATAAATAATATTTGATTAAAAACTGTCTATTATTAAAGAAATATTATAAAAAAGTGTGTAATAAAATGTATACATAATTTAATTTCTTTCAATCCTCATTCAGTTATAGAGAATACCTTTATTAAGTCATAAAGTTAGATAGTTGTATATCTCCTTTATACCTGCCTCTACGAGTACGGTCGCGTGTTACGTGTACAATTGGACGCAAATAAAGGAAGAAAATCGAACCAGCCGATTTAAATTATCGATAGCGAAACAGGTCACAGCCCTTCGCGACCCCACACCCTCGCGACCGGCCAAAACCTTTGCCCATTGCGCAACCGTCCACTTCCTCGTCCGAGTCTCCACCGCCGAGCTCTGACCACCTTTCCTCACTTTCCGCAGTCACGACTTCCCACATTCCTGGCCCTCGTGGGGACTGCTGTTTACAGTACACGTTTGGAACTTGTACCCGGCGTTGCATGGGTTAAGAATTAAGTAAGTTTGTGAGGGAAAACAAAGGGTCCGCTGTTATCTAAAAAACAATGTTTCCAACTAATGTTAACATAAGTTATTGTAACATAACTGTGATACTTAGATATATGGTATTGCAGACTTTTTGTAGATATTAATGTCCTCTATAAAACTGTAGTACATTACTTTGCTCTATTGGCAATAATTTCCGCAGCGTTCGCAGTATAAGGTTTTTTTTCGTAATTTTTTCACACGTTGGGTTACATTATAGAAGTTTTCATACGGATCCCTAACATTTTTGAAAATATTCTATAGCCTATGTTCATCAGGGATAATGTAGTAATGTAGTTTCGGAGCCTATTCAATTCAAACACACAATCAAATCTTTCTTCTTTACAATATTAGTATAGATGACAGACATATGGTGATGATGACAGATCTATGTTGACAGATAGATGACAGATAGATGATAGATGACAGGTCTATGGATAACATTTTACATACGTCAATATAAGAATATAATAATAATACAATCAAGATAATCAAGACACAAAATCGTTACATATCTGGCTGAGTTTCAGCATTTTTGTAACTTCTACTTTGAAATTGTTAGTAGTCAATGTTTGATCTGTTGTGGTAAGTCGTTGTATGATTTTGATCCGTTACAAATTAGTCGTGATTGTCCTGTTTTTATTTTGAATTGAATTATGTCGTAGTTTTAAGCCATTCTATTGTAGTATTCGTCATTTGCCAGCTTGTGAATGAGTTTTAGTTTCGATTTTTGTAATGTTATCAATGTTTAATTGCTGTGTTATTCGGTAAACCGTTTTTGTTGATGTCAAGTATTTCAAGATGTAAACCATTTTCATTATTTTATTTTGCTGTCGTTGGAGTCTGTTTAGGTGTCTTGTTTCCGGTTCCCCAGAAAGGTAGTTTTAATTTACACTAAATTAAACTTTGTAATAGACACATTGATTTATATTTATCACTACTATAGTTTTAAGAGGAGCAGGCCCTCTCATCATCAGGGGTAATTAATAACTAACCTAAATTAAGAAATCTTATCTACCTATTCGAGAAGAGCGGCAGGACGCGCAGAAGGAAGGTTTTTTGGTCTTTGGGGGAAATACATTAAGGATCGAAGACATGTCGTGGAATGTGATGTTTTTTTAATAGAGCTGCGAACACAATCGTGTCGCAACAATATTCTTACTATTTTTAAACTAAGCTAAACGCTTGCGCTATGAAAATAGGACTAACTTGCTGGTATCTCGGAATGAGGCTCGAAACACCGACCACCAGATCAATAGGCGAGCGTCATAAACCATTATCTCCACAAACTAATTACGTTGTTCATGAGTGTTTCCTCAGAATTTAAGTTTTATTTATATTTATTTCGACGGTTTCCAAAATGATCATTATTTTTTTATTTTTTTTATTTAGTTTAGCATACACAGGCACGCCATACCCTTAAATTTTGTGCATAATTATATGAAATATTGTCAATACAATACTGTCATCATATTATCGATTATATTTTAATCTGCATTCAGTTAGTAGGTATATGCTTTGTCTGCGCGCGTGGTTATGTTACTACTCGTGTACGTACTGCAATAAGACTAGAATGTACAAAGGTATAATCACACAAAGAGGTAGTTTTATCTGTTAGATCAATGATCATATTTTCAAATAATGTAATGTTCTTTTTGAATTTCTATTTGCAGTCTGAAAATATGTCTATATTGCTTTGCGAATGAAGAATATTGTACGATACAATGAGTCGCAGTAATAGATAGAAGTATCAGATATTCGTATTGAGGAAATTTAAATAAAATATACTACTTATTGAAATGATTCTAATGGGAACTGTTATTTTAATTTAGCAAACAACATTTTGTAGGTATTTCAAGGTAATCGTTTATAATTTTATATAGTAACATTAAATCAGAAATAATTCTTCTACAATTTAAAGATATTTTATGTTTATATCAATCTTTTAGAGTGGAGTAGTTTTAAATTCTGATTAATTATGTGATTGGCAATTTCCGAAAAGTTGTTGTTTTTAAGCAACTGCGATATTCCTTTATTTTTGTATTTAGGTTTCTTCCAGTTTGGCTTACGTATTTTCCATCACAATCTCCATAAGTTATTTAGTATACGACTACGATAATTTTGTAAATAGAAAAAGCAGCAATACATAATTAAAAGTCAAATATTTATTTAAACACGTACCTACATAAAACGAAAACTGAAGAAAAATTTATTTAAAAAACTTATTTACAATGAGGTGTATGTTTCATAGGCTCCAGAGAAATTTATTTAACTGGTGATAGTTATTAGTGATGTTATATATGGTCAGTCCTGCTGTACGGAGTGGAATCGTGGACCCTCAAAGTGAGTAGCATAAACCGGCTGGAGGCGTTCGAAATGTGGATACATCGGAGAATGCTCCGGATACCCTGGACGGATATGGTCAGCAACACAAGAGTTCTTCAAAGAGCTAGAGTGAATAGAGAGTTGCTGACAAATATCAAAATCCGAAAGGTATCGTATTTGGGTCATGTGCTCAGAGGAGAAAAATATGAATTGCTCCACCTGATTCTTATGGGCAAGATAGAGGGTCGTAGAGGTGTTGGAAGGAGACAAATTTCCTGGCTCCGCAATATACGCGACTGGACGGGCATAAGAAGTGTTGGAGAGCTGTTTCGTGCTGCCCAGGACAGGGACGATTTCTCTCGGGTGATAGTCAACGTTGGGGGGACCTGACATGACACCAAAAGAAGAAGAAGAAGGTGATAGTTTTTTTGTATTTATCTCAGATACACTATAGTGGTACATCGCTGCCTTTGCTTTTATATCCATCATTATAGAAAAATAAACCCGTAACATATTGCGCTTTACAACGTTAGCCGCAAGTCCTCTGGGTTTATCAGCTAAGTGTTATGGCACGAGTCAACAGTGACGCAATATCAGAAAGTCACCGTCTAACAATAATCCACTGACAAAAAGTGCCCCCAATACAATCACTTATCCCCGCCGCCTGCCGCCTGACAGTTAACACTTAACCGATTGACATTTGACATTTCGGCAATTTTGTCGGATCGTTGTCAGACTTTCTTCGGCCGCGTGTGCGCGCGTGCGCGAGCGTGCTCCGCGACTTGCGACACAGCATCGCGATAGGTGATACAAAAAATACATCAAACGCGGATGCCCCAATACTTTTGAACGGAGGTGTAGGTCGATGCAGTAGGTCTGTTGCGCAAGATTTATTAATATTGTTGGAAGAGACAAATGTCAGGCAGTAACTTGTTTATCATTAATTAAGATATATATTAATAGAATAGAAAAACGAACACCAAAAAAACTAACCCATAAAAACCAAGTTTTTATTATACTCCCTTTCTCAATTACTAGCGGAAACAGGTTTGGCGCTTAACCTACGCGTTGCGCTCGAGTCGGGCGACGCTACGAAAGGGAGTAATAAAAAATTTCGAAAAATCCAAAATTATACTAAAGTTATTAATTTTTTTTAAAACGAAAATTTGTTAGATCATTTTTATCGTCGCTACGAGTCTGTCTGCAAAGTTTCAGCTCGATTGGATCACGGGAAATGGGTTAAAAATCGATCTAAAGTTTTTTCGACAGACAAGCAAGCAGATGCTACGAGTTAAAAGAAAGGGAGTAAAAAGAAGAAAAACGATCACCAAACTCATGGTAACCCCGGAAGGAAGATGACCAGTGGGTCGCCCTAGATGAAGCTGGGAGGAACACAAAAAGATGTGTATGAAAACAGAATGGGTCAATACTGTTTAACAAGACAGGGGAGTATGGAAGCGCCTCGTCTAGTCTTTGGGCCCCCGAACCCACTAGGACAAGGGGATGAAAATGATGATGATGAAATAATAGAATTCTTACAGAGTCGTTGCTATTTATAAATGTATTTATAGAGTGGCCACATGGCTTATGACTTGTATCAGCTGGCTAAAGTGATCACTTTACACAATGTAACTTTCACTGATTCCGTCGTAAGTACATCTATTTTTTAATTAATTTTTTTATTTACGTTTCAACAGGCCAAGAGGCCCAATTACAGAAGCGAAACACATTGCAAAATACCCAGGCTTGAGTAAATCACATAGATTAATTATTGTGATATCGCCGGGAATCGTACCCGGAACCCTCGGTGTGAGAAGCCAGTGTCATGCCCACTGGGCTACGAGGGCCGCCGCTATACATTATCAATTTTCTTTATGTTGTATGTATGTTCTTTATTTGTCATTTTAAATATTTGAAGCAACTAGCATAGCAACTGGAATAGTCGTCTATGGTCGATAGTATTCTATAATTCATTATTAATTAATCGTGTATGCCGTTTTTTATTTAGGTACTTTGGTTGTTTAGTTATTATGTGCGGGCAAAGTAAACTGTGCAGAATTATTAAATATTTTATATTTTCCACCTCGAATTTACTTCGTCTAATTATCCACGCAATTCATATTTTGGAGAGTATGCGGTGCATTTGGTAGGAGACCAGGATCAATGGATACAGACTTGTTCGACTTGTCATTCATCCAACTATCTGTTACTTTTTTTGCTATCTTATTCTTTAAGCAGGCCAAAGATTATTCCGTTTCTAAAATAAGTTGTAACTCACTTCTTCATTTTTTAAGGTTTTTATTGTGTGGTTTTTATTAATGTTATTCTGTCACAAAAAATAGAAATAATTTATTTCCTTATTTCTTTATATGTATTGTCACAGGATCGCAGCTGTGGAAGGCAAATGAAACGCAAAAAATTTAATTAATATTTTTTTTATTTACCAAGTCACCGGATATTAATTTAATCGGAGCACCATTATTTGATTCACACCAATTTTGTAACTAGCCCTAATTGTCACTCTTAAAGATTTTACAAATACGTGGGTAGTTACTTCTCTATTTCGCTCTCTTGTTTATCACTTGTTTTTGGTCAATCGCGCGAGTTCACAATTCACTAGTTTTTTTGACATCGATTCTGTTACATCAACGCACACACTGTCTGCGCAGCGAACCTGTCGTCTCTTATATAGGTAATGTCGTTTCGCGATGTTTCTAGAATCTAAAAGATTACCTTTGTAGTAATGTCGAATATACTGTAAAATATGCAGGGTACTATAAAATACTCGAATACGTGCACAATTCTAACCATATTTTTTATACATATATGTTTGATTCTTGGACACATGTTTGTGTTTTTATTTCTATGACGTTTCTATAAGTGGAGATCTGCAATTGATTACCTATGTTCTAATAAATAAATAAATAAAGTAAATCAACATGATTTGTTGACCCTTTTTAACGTAGGACTGCTGCTTTAGACGGTGAATGTTAATTGTCTTGCATTTTCAGTCGACATCTTCATAAATAAGATGAGATGAAAACAGCGTTCCTGCTATCAAGCACAGATACCAACTTTTCTGCGCATCGATTCCATCCAAACGCTGCGTGCATAGATTGAAAAAATTCTACCTTCAAACCACACGCAAAGCCTTTTTTTTTGTCTAAAAACAAACATAAATTTGAGCGTGAGCAAAAAAATTGATTTTTTCCACAAAAAAGAGTCCGCTAAAAATTCGTTGTAATTTGATAAATTCTATCCAAGTACAAATTTGATATAAATGTAATCATTTACGAAAGTCACTTACCTGCGTTAATGTATTGCATGTCTTATATTGTTTGACAAAAACTTCGAGTAACGCAAAATTACAGGAAAAGAAATGTGAATATAATTGGACAGACAAGAGTGATTAATTAAATCAAAATATATTATAATTGTCTCATAGAGACGAAGCTCTATTTTTATATGTGCAAGTAGGTACGGAATTTTTTTTTGGGTGTTCATAGGGCATTCGACCTATATACAGGGTTATTTGTAAAACATTAATAACCTCGCAGGGCTATATTCCTGCCTTGATTATGAGTCGAAAATGTTCAAGTTATTATATATAGTAATTATATATTATATTATATTATATTCAAGTTATTATATATTATATATATCAATAGTTAAGGAGATATGCGACATCAAAGTTTGCATTTTTTTTGCAATATTTATGACTTATTTTTTGTAAAACGTTGGACTATCATTACAGTAACTCATATTGATTACGAAAAATTCATTCGTTTCAATACAAGTTAAATAAAATGATAAAAACCCTGAAAAAATTATAATTGGAATGTTTTCCAATTGGAATTCGAAGGTTTTTATTTTTTTTATTTGACTTGTATTAAAGAGAATGAATTTTTCATATTCTATATGAGTTACTGTAATGATAGTCCAACGTTTTACAAAAAATAAGTTAGAAATATTGAAAAAAAAATTCAAACTTTGATGTCGCATATTTCCTAAACTATTGATATTAGGTCATAATAGCTTGAACATTTTCGACTCATAATCAAGGCAGGAATATAGCCCTACGAGGTTATTAATGTTTTACAAATAACCCTGTATAGTACGGCAGGCTTATCACTCTACACAATGTAACGTTCACATTTCCACCCATGATAGACTACCAAATCTATCAAATTTTGGAAGTTTTATATACGTTTAAGTTACAACTTGTTTCATATGTAAGTTGCATTCTTATTCACCGCAACAAGAAAATCGAAAGAAATTCGAAAACATCAAATTGTACCCTAATACGTAACAGCGACAATGGATGTAGAGAAATGGACATACAAATAGAAGACCTATAAAGAATTCAACCTGTAAAATGCGTTTTTTCTTCATAAATATATATTTTTTCTTATAAATACATTTTAAAAACATAAAAAACATCTCTAAAATGAGCACTATGCAAAAAAAATATGCAATAATGAATTAAATGTCATCGTAGGTATAGGTTTTAGTAGGTTCAAATTTTTAGAAAGCCATATTCTCATTCCGTGTTTTTTGGGTTGGATGCTTTCTGCATAACTACGTCCAACTGCAACTTCCCTATTCAGATTCCCTCTTTTCCTGGCTCTTGCTGACCTTGCAGCACTCTGGCAGAAGTAGCGAGCGCAGCGATACCATCGGCCGGCAGTGGAGCAAACTGCGCCTAATAAACAAACCTCGTTACCGCTCGCAGGCGCGGGGCATATCAGTCCACCGAGACCTGATGCTATCTCGCGGATATGTTGGCCGGCTACCTCAGCGCGACACGGCAATAACCGAACAGAGATCCTCAACGGGATATATAGTTTAATTATTGTCATGAAATAGTAAGCAGAAGGTAAGTGCTGAAGGATCGAGAACGGCCAATAGCAATCTAGGGTATCTTCTCCTAGAATAATGCAGGAGGTTCGAAAAACCAGCGTTTTGCATATAAATTGACAGCTAAAAACTAACAGCTGCGCGCGTGGAGTTTTTTTTAGACATTTCGATCGGTGCGAAGTACGCGCGGGACGACGGTCGGGGTGCCCAATCGTGAAATTTCGGAGCGACAGATATTGAGCGAAATAATCAAACGGGTTCTTACCAAAGTGGCGAAATAAATAAATGCGACTACTTGGGTGGCATGTTCTAACGAGTGATAAATAAGTGTTCCCATTGATAATAAAGTGTTTATAGACGAGTAATAGCTTAAGAAATAGTGTGATTTATAGAATAGTGTATTAGTTTAATTCGTGTTAAATGAATTTGTCCATTTAATGTACAGTGTTTTCACTTGTCTCCCACAATCACGATTCGCGACATTATTATAAAATATTTTCTCAGCAGTGGCTTCGCACACATGTTGTGTGACCCGAAAATGCCTACAAAACTTAAAGGAAAGATACATAAGACAATTATTAGACGCACGATAATGTATGACCCCGAATGCTGGACTGCGTACAACTCCTACTCTAACCATCTTGAAACAGCAGAAATGTGATGCTTTGATGGTCGGCAGGAGTAACACTAAAAAATAGGATTAAAAGTTAATGCATTCGTGGTATGCTGGAGAAAAAAGCGCGTGCATCTCTATCAACTACTACGATTTCAATATAGTATAAGTTTTAAAGATAATTCATGGAATAGATTTCCCTCCCGAAATAAAATCAAGAGGAAGCAGCCTGAGATGAATAAGTTTATATACTTCTTCAAGTTCACCAAATACATTACAAGTTACAATTAATAATGGAATACCAGCTACAAATTGCTCAGTAGGAAACTTCGCAACAGGACAACTACCTAAACGATATTTCCTAAGGAACCCAATGTTATTTTACCTAAATGGAAATGATACTTCAGCAACCCCGGTCACCTTCCAGCTTATGGATAAAGATACTACCAGTCCTACTACTGTTACTTTTACTTTGTGTTTTGGTATTACTAATAACGAAAATGTATATATACCTACTAAATAAATGCTCGAGTTAAAAAATACAGTATTCAGTTTCGCCAGTTTCACGCCCAGGCGTCACGGACATAATCAGTGAGCTGGAAGAACGACAGATGGTATGGGCACATAAGACGGAGACCACTAGGCCACAGGGTAAAGCGGGCAATGCCTGTGCTTCATCGACAGTCGTCCAGAGGAAGATCAAAGAACTCCTGGATGACTCAATGCTCCAAAATTCTGTAGATAAACGGCCTAGATGAAAGCCGACCCCAGAAGCATATCTGGGCAATGAGTTGGGTCAGTAGAAGAAGGCTTCGCTCAAATTTTGGGCGCTGCGCGACTACAGCCGCAATGATCTAAAAGTGTAAAGTTGCCGGCAAACTTCTTGAAATTTTTTGGCGTAGTGGGGGAATGCGTAGAAGACAAAATTTGGGTCTCTTTGGTAGAATGGTACATGCGCAAACTTCCTCCACTACGCCGTAAAATTTCAAGATGTTTGCCGGCTACTGTACCTACTTTTCAATACATATTGTGTGATCCAACTGTTGGTTACAATTAAGGCGATGATCTGGCAATGCTAAAATGCGACCGCTATAAATTGGAGTGCGAGGGAGGGCGTCCCTGTCGCGTAACAGAAGTTGCCAGGGTGTAAATTTATTACACAATACATTATGTGCAGAATGTCCGGTGACCGGTGTCGTAGCCTTTAACAGAAATTTGGTCGGGCAGCACTAAAGAAACCAAGCAGTAATGGCGGCCGTCCTATCTGTCAAACTGTCAGACGGTAACATCGGTCCATTATTTGCTTTTTCAGCTTCACAAAACTTTAATATTTCATTGGCGCATGTTCTTGCACCATCCCGGACTGTTTAGGATGTTTTGGACATAATAATTCAGTGTATATTGGTAATCAAGATGTCACAGCTCCCGAGCACATACAAAATTGTGCGAATGACAGGGCGAGGGGTTGCCGCCGGGTGCGGGCGGAGCGGGTTTTAGTTCCAAATTCGCCGCACGCCATTTTACGTTGGGTAAGCAATAGCGAAATTCAGCGGCGAAGAATACATTTTCTCATAGCTTCTCTTGCATTTTGTATAGCATTTTTTATGGAAAGGTGTCAGGATTTACACCGCCTTTGACATTTTTTATTTGGTTTTTATTATAAGTTCTTTGAATGGCTTGTTGAGTCATCAGTAGGTGAATTTTTATACGAATTACTCGCACTCTTTTGAGTTTTTCTCGAAACTCCCCTTTTCATACTTTTGGGGATGATATTTCAAAAACTATTTGGTCGATTTTGTTCAAATTTTGCACAAACATTATAATATTATAGATATTGTTAACGATTTTTTTTTATGAAATGCGCCGTTTGTTCATTATGAATTCTTATCTTCGATTTTTTTAGGAAAAAGATGAAAATTATTTTCAAAGTGATATTATTTGCACGAAAAAAAAATTTTTTTCGATATGCAACGTCATCATAGACAGTAGGTACATCATAAATGATAAACAAGAAAATAATTAACTTTTTCATTCCACTCAGACTCTGGCGACATAATTACTTATCTATTAGAAGGACCTTTGCGAGACAGGACACAACTCCGCCATTTACAACATTCAAAATAATTTGATAATGAAAAATATTAATCAATGTACACCGTAAACAATGATAATAAAACTTAATTTACATGTTCAAAAAAAAAATGTATTTTTGAGCTCTCAAGTTGCCTTATGTTATACAATTCAAATAAAATGATAAAAACCTCGTAAAAAAAAATCTATTTTCAATTATTGCAAGGTTTTAATTATTTTATTCGACTTGTATTAAAGCGAATGAATTTTCCATAATCGATATAAGTAAGCTACTGTAATGATTTTTTACAAAAATAAGTCAGAAATATTGAAAAAAATGCAAACTTTGACACTGCATACCTCCATAACTATTGATAACATGGATGCTTGAATATTTTAGACTTATCAAGGCAGTAATTATTGTAAAGTTTTAGCTACTAGCTATGAGACACCCTGGATTAATAAATTTAATCTTTTGAAAATTAATACAATGTTCAAAGAGAGTAATTAAAAAATATTTTTCCGGTCTATAAACTTTTTAAATGCAATATTATTTCACTATTTGTAATGATTTTTTTATACTTAAATACTTATATTTAAGTTATAATTTATCTATGAAAATTATTGGAAAGCTTTGTTTCGATAATGAATTATGACCAAAGTGTCGATTTCAAACCATAGATGTCGTAGTGAAAATACAAAATGTCCAAAATCAAAATTATTAAACTAAATTATACTTATAAATAATAATTTATTGTGCTTTCATGTAAATAAAAAAAAATAAGGAATGAAAAAAAACTGACGAACTCTTTTAATTTAAATTAATGAATAACAGCAAAAAATATTGTGTAAATATTTAAAAAACAAGGGAGTGATGCCAAAAATCATAGGCAGATAAATGCATCTGTTTATTCAATTTTCTTTCAGTAAAAACATAGAAGGTTCCAACATTTATCACAGTTATATTACATCAAAATATTATTTCAATACAATATTAGAAATTTCGTATAAAAGATTACTAAAATCAAAGGTTAATTTCTTAGATTTAGTCTATTTAAAAAAATCATAGTAATTAAGTTTTGGTTAAAGTTATGTTATAATTCTTATATTACGACTTATGAGAACAATAGTTAGTTACTAGCTTCTGCATAGTATTGATAACATATGCAAATATTATCTGGAAAAATATGGCACATTTATAATGAATAATGTTACATATTATCAAACATCTTATGATAATTAAGTTCTATTTTTTTAAATTGTATATGATAAGATTATAATATAATAACATTAATTATCTTATAAACACATCAATTCTTTTGTAGGAAAACCGAGTCATATATAAGTATATTTTAACAAAATATGTAATGTGAAATAATCTCTTACATCGTTATAAACATGCCAGAAATGAAATTAAAAAAAAAAGTTATGCGTAAACTATTATCCAACCTAATATTATAAGTACCTATACATTCAAAAGACATGTATTAATGTACCTATACATTCTAAGATTGTATACAATGACTACAGACTACCAAAATATAAAGACATGATCTAATGGATATTTCCTGGTTAGCGTTTTGGTTCTACGTTTGACTTGTTTAAAAAAAATAATTTGAATTTTCACACGAAGCAAACACATTGTAGTGAGACATAATATCTTTAATAAAATAACTCTTTGATTAACACCACTTTATTGAGTTTAAACCAACTAGTTTCATCCTGATGAAAGGCTCAACTGTGAGTCGAAACTAGTTGGCATTTGAAAAGGTCACACTAAATACTCTTAAAAATATAATTTCTTTGTAAGTTGTGCTTTGTTACAAAATGAAATTTTTAATGAAAATACACAATTTAGCACAAAATCAATTTTTTCTTTTTTCTCAATTTATTCTGCAAGAAAAAATACTTAACTGTATTATCAATAAAAGGGCTCGGGGATATCCTTCTGCTTCCCCATGTCCCCCCAATCTCCACGTCTAAAGAAGGGATTGATTTCAGCTCTGTATAACTTTATTCTCTGTGACAGTGACGTATTTTAGAGGAACACTTATAGTACAATCCCATTAATTCATAATTCAAGGGTTCAAGAAGAAAGAAAACGAAATTCGTGAAATCCCATTTGTATGAAAATCAAGCTACAATAAAAAAATCGCAAAATTCGTAAATACACAAAAATATCATGAATTTTTTTTATTTTTACCCTAACACGTTTCCCATCAGATTTCATAGATACATATTCTAAAATGTCCTCCGCTGGTCCGACCGCCTACCACTTGGTTGACGACGGTCGAAAGAGACCTGAAGGAGGATCACCTCGACGACAGCGTGGCGCAGGACAGTGCTCAACGGAGAAAGTGGACAAGAAAGGCCGATCCCAAGTAAATGGGACTAATGGTCTAGGAAGAAGAATACATATACCTTGTAGCTGGTTTTAGGGAACTCATAAACAACACTGCAGACATTGAAAGAGTTCTATTTCAAATGACAAGATATTTCAAATACCCGAATGCTATTGAAATTAAATTATTAATGAAATCTAAGGAAAATACCATATATACACGTGCATATATGACTAGCTTCCGCCATTGCTTACTATGAGATACCTTGTATCTAGCCAGGGAATGGGTTAGAAGTTATATGCTATGAAGGTAGTTATAGTTATAGTAAGGTCTATAAGTTAAAGATTGAATACTGAACCATAGGCAAAAGAGTTTGAAAACTAAAACTTAACATTATCTGTATAAACATAATCAAGATGATATTTAACTGTTACACTTGAATTATAATTACAATTAAATCAATGAACTTATTTGGAATACAGCACTGATTAATTAATTAATTAATAAGGTGATTAATCTGGTGAATTATTATTAATTAATTATTAATATAACTGGTTAATAAGCTGATTAATCTGATTAACTTAACAATGTCCCCAGTTATGTGTAATGTCAGGGTGGGCAGTGATCTGTCCGACTGGATACCGAGAGCGAATCCAGCTTTGGCGCCAGGGGGGGGTCACATAGTCAAGTCACAAGAAGTTATAATTTAGGGCTGGATCCAGGTCCACCTAGGTCCTGGACCCAGCCCAGAGGGGGGGTCATGACCCCCATGATCCCCCCCCCCTGGATACTGAATAAGAGGAACGAGTAAAGACGGAAGATTTTTGAAAGGGTTTTTTTATTTAAGGCGTTTCATTAAACCGGTTTTTGATTTGGCGCAGGTGCTATTACATTGAATTCTATACTTTGTTAAAGGAAGTAGGCATCACAACATTTTTAAAATTGGGAAGACCTAGGTGACTGCGTCTGAACATGGAAAAAATAAATAAACAATAAACTCCAAAGTCCCTGCTGAATACAAGACCAACAGGACGATAGAAAAACTAAAACTAAGATGGAGTGATAATGTATTCAAAGACATACTGCCTTGGAGATCCAGGCCTAGAGTGAGCTGGCATATAGCCGGAATCAGTGGGGGAAGACTCTTGAGAAGATCAAGGTAATCAGGGTTTGCAGAGCCAACAGTGATGATGATAGTGAAGATGATACTTTGAATTTATGCACATAATAAGAATAGCGATAAAAATTATAGCATTTGTTACAGAAACTACAAAATTACAAAAAATAAATGCTTGAATAAAAACTGTATGTGAAGATACTCATATCTTGAAATACGAAATCAAATGCATCAATAAGGTAAATAGAGTAAAAATTCTAAATAAGTTATCAGTATCGCAGTGAATATTATGGCTTCATGATCCATTAGATCACGTTTCTCTAGTGAAAAAGCCAATAACTCGATACATAAAAAGAATAAATGTTCTGTAATTTTCTTTAATGTTTCAGCTGCTCACAAAGTATTTAGAAATTTTTTTAGCACTGGAACTCTGTTAAAATTTATAAAAATATGTTTAAGCAGATATTTTCTTTAATATTTTAGAAATAATCTAGAGTTGAAAATAACAGTAAGGTATATAATAAGAAAAAAAGCTTCTAAATTTTATCAATTACTAAATGTATGTCGTCAAATAAGAATAATGAGTCAAACAGATTAGTAACATAAGTAGGTACTTTAACACTAGGTTTACGGCACCCGTCAAATTGACGGATTAGCGATTTGCTTTGTAAATTTTACTAAACAGGCAGAATTTTTTTCTGATTTTTTAAAATGACTTTTTATAATGGATCAGTACAAATATATATTTTTTATATATATAATGGATCAGTACAAATATAGTTTTTTTTTATTCGGAAATCTCTTATTTTAGAAAATCTTTATACCTTTATATGCTTTATACTTATCTCTACGGACACCCGTCAAATTGACGGATTTGGTAGTTTAAAGAATATCCCTTTTGAATTCGTCCCATTTGTGAAATTATTACTTTTGAAACAACATAATCATATTTCTACAATTTGTGTGAAGCAATGAAGAAAGAAAGTCATCGATGTTTTTGTTTCAAACACAAATTACAAGAACCTATGCCCTGCGTAATGCATTTGGAGCATAAGATTTATGGGGCAATAAAAAATGGTCTCTTCAAGGGTTGATTTCTGGCAAAGTTGACCATATGACAATCTTCAGTTTTAGAATTGTAGTCTGTGTGTGAGGACATATATCAAGTTTTAAAATTTTAGCAATGCGTATAAATATTTGCAAAGAAAAAATCTACTTATTGTAAGAATTTTTAATTTGTAATTTTCTAATAATTACTAATTGTAGTTTTCTAATAATTACTAATTACTTTTGCAATAATATTTATTTTATCTTCATCCATTTTTAGCAACCATGAGTAAATCAAGAAAGTATTTGGAATTATTGATAGAAATTTCTAACATCGATGAAGTACATTCTGGTACTAGCTCTGAAGAAAGAGCATTTAAAAGTGAAAGTGAACATGAATCCGAGACTTCCGAATCATTCTACAGCGAAACGACAGAAGAGTCATCAGAAGAAGAAAACATTACAGGTCTTGGTAAAAAATGAATGCGCATTTCCTCAAGCACCGACTCCGAGAAAAAGTCATCCACCTCCAAAAGCAATACAACAGAACTACTCGCTGTCGATGGAACACAATGGATGGGCTTTGAAGCAAGTGGGTCCAGCGGTAGACTACCCATTCACACAATATTCAAAGGTGTCGCAGGACCTACTGGATATTCCAAAAGAAATGTGATGTCGGGTCATGTGCGAACTGCCTTCGAACTAATAATTGATACGCGCATGTTAGAACATATCAAAGACTGCACAGAAATAGAAGCGCGTCGTATTCTAAAAAAGAATTAAACCATTTCAATTGAACAATTGAGGACTTCAGTTAAATAAAACAGTTAAATAAATCATTTAATATGAAAAAACGAAGTACTTATCCGTCAATTTGACGGGTGCCGTAGAGATAGGTATATAAAAAATGCCCGTAAACCTAGTGTTGAATATTTCATTTTATAGTACATATACAAATATTATTTTGTATAAAATGTCTACTTGGATAAAAATTTGTAGAAACATCAAATTAACCTAAACATGAATTGCTACAAAGTACAAAGATTTACAGATTAGGTGTTGTAACACATATACATCAAAGATACACTATAAAAACAATCATTGAAATAAAGAAAATACATACATATATTTATGAATACAAATTATAATTCTAACATAGATATTCAGCATGACTAACACAGTAATTGTTAACAATGGTGTAAGTTAGTTACATATTCTAATATATTTGGGGACAATTGGAATTTCTTCAAATTCTTCAATTGAAAGCCTTCTATCAGGCTACTTATCATAACTTGTAAATCAGGGTAGAAGCTAATATATAATTAACATAGGGAATAATTTAATATGTACAGGGAAAATATATAAAATTAAGCAGGTACAATAAAGTAACAGAAAGTAAAATCGATTTTGATTGGATACATTTTAGATACAAATGGATTAAACCCACTAGATTATTATAAATAATGCTCGTAGTGGGACACTGAATAAGATAAGAATATTTTAAATAATAACAACTGTAGCAGTTGCGTTCAGAAAAGTCAGACATACAAGTCATGTTTATGCAAGTTTGGAAACTGATAGTTGACAAATAAATCATTGGATTATATTTTCGTCTGGTCATGTAATCTCTATGTGTTATTCAATTGCATGCATTTTGCAATGTCCTTGTTTCGGAACTTATTTAACTTATGGCTATAACCATGATCCAAAAAAAGACTTGTATCTGAATGTATACAAAGTAATGTAAACACATGATATTTGTTCAGTGAAATGCTAAAATTTTACAATTTTTAAGTTTATGCATTTACATGCAACATTTGTACCTACCAAATAAGAAAATTAGCATTTTGAAAAATCCAAACATTAAAGAAAAAGAAAATTAATAAAAAAATATTATGATACATATAATTAACTAAATTTAATATTCATGAGTAAAGTTTTTATCTAACTTATTGATATGATTAGGTAGACGGAATGTATAGAATAGTATTTTAGAGATTAATGTATTTTAAAAATACTGAAATGGACTGGTCTTAACGATAGAAATAATTATTAACTCTATCACAAATAATTTTTGTGTAGTTTTTTAGCTCATTATGTTATCAGTGAAATATTTCAAAATAATCTTGAATCAAATCTGTGTGTTCTGTTTTTATATATATTTATTTTTTCTTTAATTTCCTATAAGATGAATGAATCATTAATAAAATGTTTTTAATGTTTATTTTGTGATTTGACATACTTATATATTTATTTATTTAATGAAGAAACATACCTGGCTGGTAAGAAATTATTTGATTAGGTAGATTATCAATAAACTATTAGTTAAATAATTTGACAAATACATTTTTTGGAAAGTTTTACATGTAAATATTTTCAAAATCACAGATATAACACGATAACCCAAATCTTTACAACCAAATCGGAGGACAATTAATTTCTCATTCAAAAAATTTCATGAATTTCTAAGCATTTTTTAAATTCGTCTTACAACTTGCAATCCAGGGAATATGAAGTATCAATGGTGGAGATTAGTGGTTCTGGATGAGCAGGGCGTACAGGGCCTACCATACAGGTTATGTTCTTGTGGGACGACGTTCTGGAACTTTCAGTATCTAGAAATCAATAAACAGTTCTTGAGATTATACAAAGAAAATTCAAAATGTAAATTGTACCATTACATGTTATCTTCTAAAATATCTCATGTTGTAATTCATTCAAAATAATGGATCATTGACCATCCCTGTAAAATAAATATTTATCTGTATTTCTGTGCTAATCTTAGTATGCGATATTTTTTGCAAATTCTTACTGTGATCCAGCCAGGGGCGTGCAGTGAGAATATTGAAACGTGATATTGATATTATAAGCAAATATTTTGAAAAAAAATCTAATGAAAAGATATACCTATGTCGTAATATTCCTATCTCAATTATTATCGTATTATTCAGATCTCAATGTATGATAAATATTTCATTCTATCACATAAATATTTTTTTGCAATATTTTTTTCCAAAATGTATATCTGCATAAAATATTTAAGCATATTTAAAATACTTTTATTGAAATAAAACACATAATTTGACATCAATACTAGATCAGGTTACAGGTTTCCAAATCATTGTCCTTTAAATTGTTAGTGATATCAAATTTACACACACTTACCACCACCTGTAGACGATCTCTTAGCAGAGTACTTCCAGCCGAATGAGAGTAGCTGGTCTCGGTATTTAGGGGTAGTGAATGTGTATAAGAGAGGGTTCACAGCAGAGTTCAGTGGAACAATGAACACCACAAGCCAAGCGTATACGTCAGCTGCAAATATATACAATTTTCATACACGATGCATTTTGCCTTCAATGGAAGGTAAAAAAAACATTAAAAATGTTTATTGTGAGTTGATTTAATTAAATTCAATTTACTTTGTATACAATTTTTACATAACAAACATATATTTATTTTGTAAATGTTATGAATTTCAATTAACATGAAAATACTCAAATGATCAAAAGTATAGAAGAATCCTGCTTCGGAAAACCCTCTCAGAGATATGGAACAGATCAATGTCCGACATAGCGGTAGCTTTTCCAACAGGCATAATCATCGGCAGGTTAGTTGATTGCAGGTTGTATATTGGAATGTGAAACAATCTATGATGACACTGTCTAAGGTAATTATCAGGGACCCACAAACCAATGCTCCACATAATTTTATGATTATCGATCATACCGCGCAACAATAGATAAAAATGTGTAATAAAATGCACATTCCTTCCAGTCTCTAAACTATTGTAGCTAAGCATACCCTGGAGAAGCTCTGTTGGGTAATTCCAAGGATAATGCCCGTACTCTCTCACGTAGAGATATTTTAGAAATTCTTACGTACTTTCTCTACCATACTTAAGCTCATATGGTATAAAATGTTTTTATATTTTTACAACTTTCTTCAAAGCTATGGTTTAGGCAGGTTTCTACCTAGATTTGTGAGAAACATTTTAACATAATAATTTGTAATTAGTCTGAACTTACATGATATTTCAAAGTCCAGGAAAGTGATGACCTTCAAACAGACTATAGGGGCCCAGCACGCTGCATTGGTCAACACAATAAAGAAGAAACGAATAGCAAATTCGCAGTCTGTAGAACATGGGGCTACTCGGCGTGTCCGCCAGACTGATATAAACATTGCGCAGTATGCTGTTGCTATTATTATAAGACTGAAATCAATTTTACACATCATTTCATAATGGATATTATAATTAAAGCATTTCATAATGGATATTATAATAAATGTTCTAAATAAATGCCAAATTGTATTTTTATAAATACATAGTTTATAATATTAACTATTGTTTAGCGATTGTTGAGCAAAACAAAAATATTTTTTATTAGTGTCTATTTGGTACATAACTGTACTTCTTTTTCTCTACCCAATCCTTTGTTACATCTCAGTTTCAGTCGGACACATTCTACCACAGTTGCACATTCTACTTTACAAAGTATTTATTGTCTCTTTGACAAAACCTACATCATAAATAAAA
Organism: Agrypnia vestita; assembly: GCA_016648135.1. Taxonomy (NCBI): domain Eukaryota; kingdom Metazoa; phylum Arthropoda; class Insecta; order Trichoptera; family Phryganeidae; genus Agrypnia; species Agrypnia vestita. The sequence goes on along the minus strand of JADDOH010008650.1, from coordinate 3,928 downwards.
AACCAAGTGAAAGTGCGATAGTGCTTCATATAATAATATAACATTAAGTGTTTGGTGAAGTTGGCAAACTACAATAGTATGGTACCGAGCTATATCGAAACCAGGAACAACACATACAAGTTTTTAAAATCTATAGTCCACCTATAAAAGAATCATCTGTTCTATGAACCGATGTAACACACAATATAACATTAAATTAGTTAGGTTACCCAGTCATGTTGACACCAAGGAATATGAATGCAGAGTATTGCCAGCCCAGGGGATACTTCTCTTGCAAATGCAAAGGAAAGCACATTCCACTGTGTGTCCCGTAGAAGCGAGTGCTGTTTCTCCAATGAATTACTGTAATAATTTATTTGTATGTAGTATTTTTAATAATTAAAATAGTGAAACATATTTAAAAAAATGTATTTTTATAAGTATAATACATATAAATGTTTTGATGACACATCTGCTTGTGATATCAAACAGGTATCTGCCAAATAAATGATCATTGATAATTATCATTTGTCGTCTATAATCATATTCAAATATGTTCAAAGATGAATTTAGCACAATGCATTTAAAATTTAATTAGAACTGAATCAGATAATGTGAATTGGCCCTTAAATCACGTAATATGTACACAGTTTGTAATGGCATAAAAAGATTACTAGAAAACTGTTTTGTTTAAATTTTATACACTATCATAGCTGGTATTTATTATAATGAGGCATTATCCACAAATGAATTACTGAGGGTTTGCTACACAAGTAATGTACTAGATATTGTAAATTTGATTATACATATATGTAACATATCTTTAGAGAATATTATATCTATATACTATCTATTATAATATAGCAATAAATAAATAAATGCTAAACGTAAACTAACTGGGCAGTACAGCAAGAGTAATTCCGACAGTCCATAACATGAGTAGGATGCGTTTAGCCACTCGCGGTGTTAGGCGAGGGTGACCACCCATCGGATCCACTATCAACAGGAATCTTTCAACTGACATGAAGGCTAGTATTAGAAGGGACACCTGTAAAAAGTTAAAGTACAATAAACAAAACAGTCCAACAATGGGACGATGCTACAATAATTTCTGATGCTACAATTATTTAAAAAAAATAGCACTAATTAAGGGTCGTGGTAATTTCGGTTACAAAGGTAGTTACTTCAGAGGAAGTCATAGCCATGGCACCGATTATTGTGCAGGTCCAAGAATTCGTCCATTGATGGGAGTGCTGGTGATAAACGTGGCGAAATCTTGCATCCTGAATTGCTATCACCAGCAGATAAATGCCCATGAGCATATCGGCAACTGAAAATTGTAAATAATGACTATATTAAATCTCATTTATGAAGTGCATTACTAAAAATAAATAGTTGCATGATTTAATACTCTAGCGACAAACTGCTAAACTACAGTATTTAGTACAAATGTTTCTGTCGGTATTACGAATATGTTCAATAATTTGAGTATAGATGGCGCTAATAAAAATATTTCGGACTTTTCAATAGTTATAAATTATAAAAAAACTTATATTAAAATTATGGAAAACAACATCACAGTTATTTTTACGAAATTTTATTAATACTTTTAAATATATAAATTATTAAATAATATTTTATGTGTGTACAATAGTATTTATACAACATTTTGGCAACACGCTTCAACAGCAGAGTGGCGCAGCGGAAGCGTGCTGGGCCCATAACCCAGAGGTCCGTGGATCGAAACCACGTTCTGCTAATCATATATTTTTGTATGATTTACTATATTTTATCATAAATATTTCATTATTATATTCATAAGTCGCAGATAACTTTCTAAAATGCGGAATTTTTTAACTCTGTAAAATATTATTCCCTTTCTAGATCAGAAAATATCAAATTTTTTGAATGGTACGTCATTTCTGCTGTCCATTAAATAAAATGACAATGCAGAGAAAACTCACCAGCGAGGTTTCTGATCAGAAGCGATAGGGCGCGGTTCTCGTCTCTGGACAGAAATCTTCCCCACAGCACCAGTAGGTTCCCGGCCAGGGTGAGCACAGCCACCAACCAAGCAGAAAGACGCAGAACCGGCCTGCTCACCAGTTCTTTCAACGAGGATATACCTGGAGACGTGTGTATTATTATTAGGTTGGTGTAACTAATAACTATCTGTGTTTTTTCACGAGGCCCGCGCCGAGCATGCGACCCTCAAAAATAAAAAAATACATAGCCCTAAAACTCCGAAAAGTAAAAAAAAAACATTTTGAATGTGAATGTGGCGATAAACACGAAGAAATATTAATTTAATAAAATATTTTTTAATTCTCTAAACTAGATGTAATCGTCATCATTTCGCACTTGAAGTAAATACTTGTATTTTTTATGTTTAGCGTTTGTAACGGCTAAAGAAATTTTAAATTCGACCAATGGCAAATTTTGCCTAACACTTAACAACTACGCCATACCTGCAGGAAATTCTTATGATTAAATTTGGTTGAAGTCCATCTTAGAACTTCACATTCATAAGCCAACTCATTTATGAATGCGCTTGTGAAGTATATAATTTCATACAAAATCACTTCGGAAGGAAACTAGTGCCATCTTTTGCTCAGCTCATTTACTAATTTCCCATATAAAAATTTGATCAATTAATGATGATGGCTAATTCATTAATTAATTAATACTTAATTAGTGAATCTGATAATTGATTAATGTATTGTCATGTGTGCAAAATTTCAGCTGGATCGGACATTAGGAAGTGGAAATGTATATAAATAGTGAAATATCGATTATAATAATCCGTACAGACAGACAAACAAGTGAAGTTGATGTCTAAGGCCCGGTTGTTTCAAGTTCGATCAAAGTAAGCGTTCGATTAAAGCATAGATTTTTACGAAAACGGATCGTCTGATTGGTGGAAAACGTAAAAATCTATGCTTTAAAAAAACACTTACTTTGATCCAACTTGAAACAACCGGCCCTAAGCGTGGTTAAACGAATAAATTGATCAATAAATCCACGTAGAAAAAGTTACAAACACATTAAACGGCAAATCACACAATGAACAAAATTTAAGTGCTGTGGGGCCTATGCTGACGAAAACATCATAACGTCTCCAGAAGAAATTTAAAATTATACAGGGTGCCTCCTAGCTAGAAGTAAAAACTTCGGGCGAGTCTTCTTCATTCAATATTGAATAGAAAACATTCATTGATACGAGAACTATTTTTTTTTTATCTATAATGCTTTTATTCTCACTCATATTTTATATGGCATTATTATTGTTCACAGTGAAATTCACAGGCGCAGGGAATGATACAAAGAACTTTAAACAGAGCCCTTAAAATAATCTTCAACCTAAATCGATACACCAGAACCACTGACTGTACAAAATCACCGGCATGCTTAACCTAGAAGATCTGATGTATGTGGAAAAGATAAAGATGACTTATAAAATAAGGAATAAATTATTAAAAACGAATATCATCCTTTACCAAAATAGTGACGTACACAGACAACGTACAAGAACAAGAGACTATATAAGAAATGATATACCGCGGACTAATAGAGAGAGATATGGTTTCCTATACACTGCGATCGATTTTTATAATGGAATCCCCAATTGCATAGAGGAATTAAATAATGTAGAACTATTCAATAAACAGCTGAAGGAACTTGTGTTGAGATAACTGTTTAACAAATCAATGTGCTGATATTTAATAAGTGTAGGTAGTGTAGGTACCCACTTATTTTACTTTATTTTCTGTGTCCTTGTACCAGCATAATATTGCTGTTTGGGGACATGCCATTTAATTTTTAATTTTAATTAATACAAATAATTAATTAATGTTGTGTGATCATTATAAGAATATGTAAATAAAAAAAAAAATTTAGGTGAAATGTCAACAATTATTATTATATGTATTATCTTATCTATGACAGTTAT
>JADDOH010008649.1:0-16423 GCA_016648135.1 Agrypnia vestita | reverse complement strand
CACATCGTACAGGGAAGATGGATACAGAGAATACTGAATGAGGGAGAGTACCAAAATGATAGCGAAGAGTAATCCGAAGCTGTGAGATTGAGGACTACTTTGAGGTAGAAGAGAACTGCGAACGGACAAAAAGCCCTTCCGTCAGAAAACGCAAGTGAATCTGAACTTCTTTTTCAACCAATAACGGATCTATTAACATTTATAGCGATTTACAATCCCTAAAAATATTTATCAGTTTATTAATTTTTTCCATCATCCATTTTGGATGATGAAGCTCGAATACCATTCGATTCGAATAGTTCGTTGTAAAAATAGTAATGTTTGGTTTACTTTACTCCTGTGTATCGGTGGTGTAACGTAGGTCTACAAGTCATAGAAAATATGAAATATCTACCTTATTTACGAAAATTAAAACGTCACATTTTTTGTAATCATCGAATAGACATTTTTACACCAAAATGACTAAATTAAACTGTTACAAATGTACGGATTTTAGGATGTAGGACAGATATGGCGGTTGCTTGGGTTTCGGTGAAAGGAAAACAATATCGAAAGAGCACGTTAGAGTCGCGTAACACATGTTAGACAAAGACGGACTGCAGTCGCCACGTCATTGAATTTAGTTGGTAATGATACGTTGGCGTGAGCGCACGCAAATTCGATATGCCATGATTTTATGATAATTTAATAAAATAATGCAAATATGACATGTTGACCATACATAATTATATAAAGGGACCTTTAAAAAGGCATATCTGTTTTGAAAATATATATTTTTACCACTTGTTAAAAAGTATGTCGATTTTTAATCATGTAACACTGTGTTACACCACCGTTCCCGAAGGTATTTTTTAGCACAGACTTTTAAGAGTTAAAAGACTAGTACAATAATCTCAGTACCCGCCATAAATATTATTCATAAACCAAAAGGTCCTATGAGTCACGCTAGAAGAGTAACGGATCTACTGTGCGTAGTGATCCCGGGAAATTTTGATAACCATTCGTCCCACAAATTCCGAAAGAGCATTTTTCCCTGCGCCTTATATTGACCGTAAACCGACAAGTTTTACAATTAACACTAATCATTCATTCTTTAAACTCAAAGAACCGCTTCGCTTTTGTTTTGCTACTGCGGTAAGAACTTTTATAAAATCTTCGCTTTCGAATTATGTGTTAGTTCGTTATTTCAACGACTGAGCACACCAGCCCGTCGTTCTGCGCATGTTCTGCGCTGTTCCGCGCGCATGCGCCTTCGCTTGTATTCGTCTGTCAAATGTCAACGGACAACTCGTAACGGACAACAGTATTTTAGCACGGAACGAATGTGGTTTATACCGCCTGTGACGTCATCAACCTAGTCGAGATCGTCGCACCACAGGCAGTAGGCAAACATGAGCCGCTTCGGCTAGGACAAGTGACGTCACACGCTGGACCGTCCGATGAAACGAAATTACACCTATTACAATAAAAGAAACTTATATATATCTAGATGACAGTGATCTGCTTACATGATCATTTAAAAATGTATACATATGAAATTTATAACACAATATCTATCTGTACTAGTATATAAATCACAAATTAAGTAAAGACAATTAAAAGTGTATATCAGTACGAACAAAGACGTGTATTCATATATGTATTAACAAAGTGTAATCAAATAAATTAACGGTAAAGTGTTCGTTAAGGAGATTTCGGTAACGACTTAAGTTAATGTTGAGAATATCTGCAATTTGTGCATACTCGTTTTCTAGGATGGAAAGTTTGTTGATCGTGTAGTATTTTGGGTGAGATGTGTTACTTTTGTTGCAGTGAGAGTATACTTGTGAACGGGTATTTCTGGCCGGTATGTGAAAAGATATGGATGATAAGAGTTCCGGAGAATCCAAGTTATAAGAATGAATTATTTTGTATAGATATATGAGATCAAAAATAATTCGTCTATCGCTAAGTTTACTTAGACCTGTCTGAATATGAAGTTGATTATAATTGATGTGTTCCATCGGAATTCTTAACCTGTAAATCACGTATCTTAGAAATTTTAATTGGACTTTTTCTAATGTCTGTGTGTGTGTCGCATAATGAGGTGACCATAATTGACTACAGTATTCCAGCTGACTTCTCACCAAAGATTTATATAGGTTTGTGCATGAGGCTATGTTATTAAAGTTTTGTGAAGTGTGAAAAATAAAGCCGAGTAATTGGAGTCCTTTATTGGATATTTTGTTTATATGGGTAGTATAGTTTAATTTGGAGTCTAGCAAAATAACCAAGTCATTGACTTCCGTTAATTTATTTAAATAATCTCTGTTTATTATATAATCAAAGTAAATTGGACATTTTATTCTGCAAATGGTAATACTATGACATTTATCTGTATTTAAATTTAGTTTATTAGCTGTACACCACACATGAAGTTTGTTAAGACATTTCTGTAGTAACTTGCAGTCCGTTATAGATATAATGTGGTTTCCCAAATATTTTAGTTATTTTTTTAAATAAAAGCTTTTTTGCGTTGCTCTGAGAAGAGTATATATTTTATTAACAAAATAACATAAAATTTAGAAATAATAAAAGTACACATCATACCTGAAAAGAGGAACAACATTTAAAGCTATTATTTTATACTAGAAACTTTATCAATTATTAAATATGTATTATTCACCGATATATTAAAATTTTCTCAATAGGTCGATAGTCAGTTGTTTGTGAAAAATTTTCACACAAATTAAAACGTTTCATTTTAACAATTCAAATTAAATTAAGATCAACAGGTACCTACTGATCTTCATTACAATCTACTTAGATACATTTTATTTTATTGCTTTGCCTCTCCAAAAATGAGACTTGCTCATGTGCTTGGTGAGGGGCTTACACTTTATTAGTTTATTTTGGATTTGGCTTATTTGTTCCTTAGCTATATGTCTTGTTATGCATTGTCAAATTGTATCGATCTAAAGTGTTGGTTTATTTTTTCTTTAATTGTTGTAAGTCATCGATTTTCTTAATATCTGTAGGTAGGTTATTGAAGTTTTTTATGCCCAAGTATATGTAGTTTTGTTGACACAGTTTGGTATTATATTTTGGGATTTTAAAATTATTTTTGAATCTTAATGATGTGTTTTTTTTCAAATTTAGCAGTTATGTTTTCTTTAATTAGTTGTATAATTTACGCATTTTGTAAACATTTTCTAATTTTGGAACTTGGAATTTAGAGAAAAGTAATTGTGTAGAGAAGGTTTTTCTTTTTTTAATATTACTTTTATAATTGATCTTTGGATTACTTTCACTGTGTTTATAATGTTATTATACGCCCCTCCCCATCCAATGATTCCATATTGGAGTAGTGCATTATTTCACATTTCTGTTTCAATTTTGAAAAATGGAAACTTCTTCATTGTCCTCACTATTAATACTGCACCTGTCTCGGGAGCCAACCCCTGGAGTCACGTGACACGCCACCCCTCCCCTCCCCTGCATGCCGGGCATGGCTGCGCCGGAATATTCCTGAATAAATAGGGCGCCGCCCCCAGCAGATTTACGGCGGACGCGCCGCCATACCGGGCGGCCAGGAATGAATCGGGAAATGCAATCGGGAGCTGATTTCGCGCACGTTGCATATTGCGCATTCCTCAGCGAGCGATTAAGTAACAACGGTATTTTGTTTTCTATATTATTATCGATGTTTACTTAGCAGATAAAATCCAGACTGCTGTCCAGAAACACCAAGATATTAGTGTACAAAACGCTTATTAGGACAGTGCTCACGTACGCAGCTGAGACGTGGGTACTAACTAAGAGGAATGAGCGAGCACTGGACGTTTTTGAAAGGAAAATTTTGAGGCGTATCTTCGGACCGGTTCTAGGTTTGGCACAGCCATTACAACAGTGAGCTCTGTACTCTGTTTAAGGAGCCTAACGGGACAAAATTTATAAAACTGGGAAGACTTCGGTGGCTGGGTCATGTGGAGAGAATTTCCGAGCATAAAGCACCAAAGTCCCTGCTGAACTCAAGGCCAATAGGGCGAAAGAGCTTAGGAAGGCTAAAATGAAGATGGAGATATCTCTGCCTTAGAGCTTCGAAACTGGAGAGGGCTGGCACTAGACCGAGATGAGTGGAGGAAGATTATTGAGGAGGCCAAGACCCATCAAGGGTTGTAGTGCCAAGAATGATGATGATGATTATTATTTATTATTTATTTATTATTTATAAACGCCCTATGGGGCTTTTACAGTAGGTAGAGTGTACATTAGCAGAATAGATATATAGTTTAGAGAAGAAAACAAAACATAAGAATATGTAAACATAGTAATGACAAAGTGAGAAGAAAATACTTAGAATACAGATAAAAATATTTATAGATAAATATAATATAAAGTAATGAGCAAGAAGCATAAGAAAAACATAATAATATAGAAATTTAAAAACAACAAAAAGAAAATAATGTAGAGAGAGAAGATATAGCACAAGCTTTGAAAGTCATAATGGAATAATAAAATATACATACAAATTAATTATTTAAGTCCAATTCGACAAATACTAGTTAAATCTTTCAATACAACTTTTAATATATGTTTGAATTATGTACAGTTATCGGCAAAGACGTCCAGTTGTCTAAGTAAACATCGATATTATTATCGATGTTTACTTAGATATTTAGTGTGCATTTCGCCTACACAACATTACGTCTCTCGTACATAACAGTGTCACTAAATACAATCAGATGATAACAAAATTATGTCACTTCTAAAAGAATAGTAACTGCACATTATCGAAGCTTTTCGATAATGTTTTTTTAGGAAAATTGAACAGAAAATCTTAAAGTTAACATACATAAGATATAATATAGTAAATTATGCCAATTATAAATTTTCCCCCGAATGATTGTTAATTGAACTAGCTGTAACCCGTCGAAAATTACGGTACTTTTACATGTCGGTTCCTAAAAAATAAGTATTTATTTATATATATAAAAAATAAATAAGAGAAATAAAAAAATTTTATAGTATAAAGAAGTTACACAAAGTTACGACGGACAAACGGACGCACAGACATTGAAATTATTATATTTGTACCAGTGAATGATACTCATCGCTTACCCAGGACTGTTCTAAGAGCAAAAGCTTCCATATCGGTCCTACTCAATCGTTTCCAGGTTGGCATTTTTTTCTACTAACGAGCAGGACCGTGCAGCTCCGCACCGGTCATATAAACATTCACTGTCCCAACCTATAGATACGTCTTTATTAGCATAATATTGGATACAGCAAAGTGTGACATGAGAAGGGGTGGGAAGAGCGGAGTGGGACGTAGGATTAGGATAGAGAAGAGGGACCCACCATACGCCCAGGGCCGTTCTATGAGCAATAAATAGCTCCCATATCGGCCCTACACTTTATACAAGTTTAGAAACGAAGGATGGGAGTATATGGGAATATAAATTAATTAACTTTTCAAAGCAAGAAAACACTTTGTGGCTTGACATTATAAGAAATTTAAGAAAAAATTAAATACTATGTTTTAAACCACTTAATTGCTATATATTTGTCAACTAGTTTCGGTTGGACTCAACCTTCTTCAGGACAATTACAATATAGACTAATCTAGGTACAGAAATTTATAAAGGAGGAAAGAAAAAGAGAGAGGGACAGAGTGTCAACTAGGTGGGGGGGAGGGAATGGGAGGAGTTAACTGAAGATAGAGGGAACAACTTTAGAATCAGACTATTAGATAAATTTATTTGTTTATTTATTATTGATTACACAAAGTTACACAAAGATTAGTCTAGAGAATAGTCTATATTGTAAAGATTAGTCTATATTGTAATAGTCCTGAAGAAAGTTGAGTCCAACCGAAACTAGTTGACAAATATATAGCAATTAAGTGGTTTAAAACATAGTATTTAATTTTTTCTTAAATTTCTTATAAATTAATTAATTGTTTTGGTGCGGTTATGAAATTAATTTTCGTTTTGTATACCGAATAGTCGAGTTGAAAATATTAATAAGGTTGAAATTTAATTTCAATAAATTTGTGGCTCTGTAGATGACTGTCTGCTGATACGATTTGGGATATGAAATGATAGATAATGAATTGGTAAACGTTGCATGTGGAGTGATCTCTTTAGCCAGCTTATAATATTTTCTCAAATAAATAGCTTTGTTTCTGTGAGACTTCTTTATCTTAATCAAAAAATATTTTCTTTGAATATTCTCTTTCATTCGGGTTCTTATTTTTTTATGTATATGTTTTGATTTTTTCATTTTAATATTATAATACTAATAAATAAAAATTCTTTTATATTATTGTTATTTTTAATACATAGCTTTTTTTATTGCACACTAAGTGGCATTGAGGTAGTTTTGACACAATAATACTGTTTAAATATTTAAAATGTGATATTAAAATTATTTAAAATGTTCCAATTGTGAGTTTTATCACTAAATAACTGTAAATAGACAAGGAATATTCACTTACATACGCATTTCCTTATTCGTAACTATTTTTTTAAATTTATTTATAATTCAAACAACTTATTTAATACTGAGAAATTGAACATAAGTATGCTATAATAAACATATTGAGCAAATTATTTAAATTCACTCAATTTACCTAGAGTACTATGTATTATACATAAAATAATAAAAAAATTATCTAACAGATGCAATAAGGTCAACGGAAGAAAGAGTTAAAAAAAAGATATAAAAATACATAATATAAAAAATGTTCTCAGGTTTTCACGACCGTTTAGGATCTTCGTACATCAGCCCTGATGATGGATCATGCAATGGGATCTAAAACGTCGGCCAGAGAGATCACATCTGTAAAAAATATTGTTTTGTTTTACTTTATAAATTTACTGTATATTTTTGGAAAATGTCAAATAAAAATTAAATTTTCGTTTTTAAAAAAGCAAAGAAAATTGGATGGTTTAAGATTGTATAACGAAAACCAAATTTTTGCTGATTCGATGGTATACGTGGGGACCGTCGATGTACACGGCAGAATATCCCCGAAAATTGCACACAGAAGTTACATTAATAAATTTCGGCCATTCGGTTAGTGAGTTTCACCTCTCTCTGATTTCCATTGTTTTTAGACTCTCGTATCAACGCCTCTGTATATCTTTAATTAAAATAATGTTAAATGTTTTTGAGAAATGTGAAAATTCCGCGTATTTTTCGATCAAATCTAAAGGTAAAATATTGGAATAGCGACAGGCTGTACCTTCATCCCCATTCTGTCGGGGGATGTTTATGCCATCGCCGACGCTCCAGCCCAGGACTGTCTCATTAATTTGACGCACTGAAATGTGAACCTATTGACATCCACTGCAGACTAGCACCAGCGCAGCGCCTGATGCATGGAATATTATTTTACATTTTTAATATCCCTATTGGATTTTCCCGTATAGATTTCACATCTCAACGTGATCCGTCAGCCACGCCTGTACCCAACTGTTTACATTACTACATTTAAAAAAAAAACTTTTTTTTTTAAATAGGGATGTGAACGCGGAATCCGTGTCGCATCAATGTTATTACAATTCTCAAACTAAGCCAAAAGCCTGTGCTATGACAATGGGACTAACTCGCTGGTGTCCTGGAATGGGTTTCGAACCACCGACCATCAGATCACTAAGCGAGCGTCATGACACTATACCAACAAGCTACTCTTTTAAGTTTATTTTTTATTATTATTTTTTATTTTTTTATTTATTTATTAATCAAAAGCCTAGTGGGCTTTTACAGTACACGAAAATTAAAAAGATTTTTATATACGTAACGTAAAACACATTTTACAGTAATTAATTAAAAAATATTAATATAAATAAAACATATTTAACAATGCAAAACAATATAAAATAAACAGTATAAAATAAATTGACAATAGAAATGAACGATATATATAGAAACCTTTAACAAATTAGTAATAGAGTAGGTAAAATAAAGATAGTTAAGCCAATATACCAGATAAATAAGATAAGAAGACAAAATAAACCAAAAAATCAATATAAAATATAAAATTCAAAACATATTTATAAGGGAAATGAGCAATAATTAGGACTCTTCAAAATAAGTAAATATGTATAATTCATGAGGAACATAACATAAGTAAAAATTTAGTCCATTAAACTGTTATTAATTCTACTGGTAAGTAAGTATTTCTATAATTCGGTTATGCTCCTACAACGAAAAATGTCCACGAATTCGGGAAATTTGTTTCCAAGGCGATGCATGCGTATTAACGGTGAATAAACTATGAATAAATCACAACGTTGTTTACTTCACACAATAACACTAACAGTTAGCGAAGGGAAAAACTACATTTCAAAATGAAGACTACAACACACGCACGTTCACCAGTTTGAAGACTACAGTGTACACTACAATTGTAGTAAAAACTACTTGAAGTGAAGTAATTGTAGTACTACGAAATGAAGTGAAGTAAATGAAGTGAAGTAATTGAAGTGAAGTAAATGAAGTGAAGTAATTGTAGTACTACGAAATGAAGTGAAGTAAATGAAGTGAAGTAAATGAAGTGAAGTAATTGTAATAATAATGAAGTGAAGTAATGAAATGAAGTAATAGTGAAGTAAATTTTTAAATGAAGTGAAGTATTTTTTTCCCAAATAAAAATTTAGCGAGCTAAAAAAAAAAAAAAAAAGGTCAACGACAAAAATATTTAAATAAATGACGATATTTTCTCCAAAGTAACATTTGGCGACCTAAAAAAAAAAAAAAGGACGCCAGACAGATTTCTTCGTTCGATTCCAAAAAATTTTCAAACCATGGGGGGGGGGGGTTGTTACAGATTCCAGAAAATTCTTCATATATCTACATCAACTTTCCAAAAATTTCACGTAAAAAATACACTATTTAAAATGTGTTTCTCATACTTTCGATAACTTTGAAGTGTATGTACTTTGTAGTGTTCACTTTGAAATGAAGTGTACTATTTGAAGTTTATACTTTCAATAACTTTGGTGTTTGTAGTTTGTAGTGTGCACTACACATCAAAATGTGCGAAGTGTGCACTTCAATGTAGTGTAGTACTACATTGTAGTAGTGAGTACAGAGCGGACCCATCACTACTAACAGTATATACTGAATATGATGCAGTAAGCATCGAAAAAGTTTTAATAACTTTTTAAAATTGAATTAAAATGTTATTGGCAGAAGTAAACAACGTTGTGTTTTATTCACAGTTAATTACAATGAACTTCCATAAAGTTAATCATGAAAACCTACAAATATTATTTATTTTTGCTTCGAACAGCTTGAAGTTATAAAAATCATCAATTATCAAAAATCAGCAATTAATAGAGTTATAGCAATTAAAAGTTAGCATACAATTTTTAAACGAATTACTTTATTCAAGTTGTTTATATATATAGAGTATAAATGCAAAGGCAGCAATATTTAAAAAAAATGCTACTGAATTCAAAATTTTATAGGAAACCATAATCTATAAATGTACAGAAAACATGATTTTAGAAGGGATATAGATACATAAAATCTAGAATTCGGTTAATTTTAAATTAGTAATCGGTTACTGCATTCAAAACATTTTTTTATTTTTTGGATATTGCTGGCTTTGCTTTTGTACCCAACATTTAACGATTTTTTGGTGATTTTTTAAAGTTAGGTGAGTAATTTTTAATGATTCTCGTCTAACTAGTTTTCTCCTTTATTTCATTCATGGAGAATTTTAACATCTCTATTTTTATCGAAAGTGTGATGTTTGTCTATATATCTAATATTTTGTCATTTACCCAAATGGTGAAATATTCTTTATTCAGGTTGTCACTACCCTTCCTGTTTGTTTATATTTATTTATAATTACGCATCAACCTTATAATCACGCGCAGCTTTTGGAATGTTTGCAATGCACGCCACGGGACGTTGAAATTAAGCTCACCGTATCGTCATCTGGCGGTTATAAATGAACGCATCCAACCTCCGAATTTGTATGGACGTTCGCGCGCAGAGATAATCCAATTACGTGACGTCATGCAGCGGCTAACGAGTGGACGCGTGTTTGTACGTTTCCACGAAATTAATTGTAAATCACACGCATTACGCGCTACGCATCCCTGCAGGGAGGAAAAGCGTAACGCACGGTCAACCCTAATTAGCGAACTAAAAATGGTTTGGTAAGATTTCTCTTCCCTTTGTTGTACCTTGGTAAAACAGTAGAGCGCATTGGTGAGGTGAAACCAACGCCATGATACATCATCTACGAACCACCACCACCACGCACCAGTGACTTGACAGATCATTCAGAAGGTCATAGGTCACCGTTACCCCCAGAATGATAACCTATTCTAATGGAAGGATGTAATGGAAGGAATCTTAAACTCTTCAGCGGGCTTACCAGAGTGTGGGTCTCCCGCTGGGGGAATATTGAATATTTCAGCAGGTATATTAGCGAACTAAAAATGGTTTGGTAGGATTGTCCTTCTCCTTTGTAATACTCTTGGTAAAGCAGTGGAGTTCCTTGGAGGGGTGAAACCAACGCCATGATACATCATCTACGAATGGCATATACTGAAGAACGCACCAGTGACTTGATAGATCATTCAGAGGGTCATAGGTCACCGTTCCCCCGAAATGATAACCTATTGTGTAATGAAAGGAATCTTCGACTTTCAGCGGGCTTATCAGAGTGTGGGTCTCCCGCTGGGGGAATATTGAACATTTCAGCAGGCTTATCAGAGTGTGGTGGTGTGAGTGTTCCCAACATCCTCCCGTTGGGGGATGTTTCGAATACCTGTTTTGCCTTGCGGTGGTCTGTTGTCATAGGGCTAGGGTGAGTTTCTGCCAATCTGTGGTCGCGACTTGCATCACCCGTTATATGAACTCTCTTCCTCCCCTTCTTTGGGTGATTGCTGAAGAAATTATGGCTGCCTCTACATTTTTTATCTGTATATTTCAAAATGTTCGTGAATTTTAAGATGGTTGTAATTGTTTTGTAAATCAGATTAAAAAAAAGAGAAAAAAAGTAACCCATAAAAACAAGTTTTTATTTGTATATAATATGCATCCATCCATTTTTAGTGATAATGAATACAACACGAACTTTGTTTTTTCCACTAGTTCGTTTTTAAAACACTACATGTTTCTGATGTAGTCGATCAATCAGACATCCACTCCCGCACACCTCTGTCTCAAATCACCTCAAGAAGGAAACAGATATTTCCGAAACATGTGTTGAAAAAACTAAAAAGTTGATAAAAACAAAGTTTGTGCTGTATTCATTATCACTGATCGTTTATAATTTAGTTTAGTGGTAAAGGGTTAGAAAAGGACACATAACATACGTTGTAAAATAGTTTAACAGTTAACCTACATATGTAACACACTTGTAGTGCCCGCCCCCTGCACCTCCGCGGGTGCCGTTCGTTCTCCTGATGACGTTAAATACTACTTAAACGAAACGTCGAGAATCATTTCTCGGAAAAACATACGGTTCGTATAATAATATCCGTACCATTTGCAGTTAAATATGTCTAACGAGTGTAATAATAACCTTAACTCTTTAATATGTAACTCATATTACCAAGAACTAAGGCAACTTTTTACAAAACAATTATTTCAATACCTGTTTTAATGAGAATCGAAAACATACTATCTCCTTTCGTTATTATTATTAAATTTTTACTTAACTTACTTTAATAACTCGCTAAATTTATAAGTACTATATTCCATTGTATGCAAATTTGTTCGTTCAAATACATACATTAAGCGCTGAAATTCTCGGCTAAGATATGATATGATGTCCAAAGATGCCAACTTCTGTCAAACAAAACAAGATTAATCGCTTTCGTAAAAACTACGAACAGTTAAACATTTCGTCGCTGGAATTCGGAGGGCCTTAAGCTAGCACAAAGGGCCACCCCTCGCAGCAACAAGGACCGTTAAATGAAAGTCCACAAAACACGGGAACATGAATCTCGACCATAAAAGGTTTAGGCACGAAAAACCCTTTTGAAGCCGTCGCGCTTCGTTGCCGCGGAATAAAAAGGAACGAAGTGTTTATTCCTGACTCGACGCTCCGCAGGAAAAGCTGAAAGGCGATTCGAAACGTGTGAACGAGGCATTTGGAGCAGGGCTGCGAAGCGCTTCGAATTGTTTCAAATCGCGCCGTGATCGCTTCATCGAATCGTATCAAATATTTTTTTATTCTTCTTCTTCTTCTTTTGGTGTCGTGTCAGGTCCCCCCAACGTTGACTATCACCCGAGAGAAAGCGTCCCTGTCCTGGGCAGCACGAAACAGCTCTCCAACACTTCTTATGCCCGTCCTGTCGCGTATATTGCGGAGCCAGGAAATTTGTCTCCTTCCAACACCTCTACGACCCTCTATCTTGCCCATAAGAATCAGGTGGAGCATTTCATATTTTTCTCCTCTGAGCACATGACCCAAATACGATACCTTTCGGATTTTGATATTTGTCAGCAACTCTCTATTCACTCTAGCTCTTTGAAGAACTCTTGTGTTGCTGACCATATCCGTCCAGGGTATCCGGAGCATTCTCCGATGTATCCACATTTCGAACGCCTCCAGCCGGTTCATGCTACTCACTTTGAGGGTCCACGATTCCACTCCGTACAGCAGGACTGACCATATATAACATTTGACCAGTCGCTGTCGAAGTTTCAGGTTAAGATTGTCATCGCAGGATATCTGTCTCATTTTATTAAAAGCAGCTCGCGATGCTTCAATTCTGCATTTGACTTCGGTTTCTGGGTCGAGGTCTTCCGCTAGGATACTTCCAAGGTATTTAAACTTTGTCACTCTCTCTACACCAGCCCCATTCAATGTGAGGCGTGCTCCCGTGTGATCTTGCCTACTAAACACCATTTTTTTATTCAAATTTGCGAAAATGCTATCAATAGAATGCTGAAGCGTTTTGAAATATTTGAGATGTAGATCTACCGACGGCTTCTAAAAATAGGCTATGATAGATGGATTGACAGGGTTATACAGAATGCTTTGGAGCTAGAAGCAAAAATTTAAAATGTCTTGTTCATTAAAATGTCGACAGTTACGGAGAGAGGCGGCATCAGAGTCTAATTTTTTTTTTAATTTTCTGACTTATTTTCTGTGAAACGTTGGGTTATAACTATAGTAATTAAAAAAGAATTTTAAAAATTCATCCACTTTAAAACAAGTCAAATAAAAGAATAAAAACCTTACAAAATATTTAATTTTTTAATTTCTGCAATGGTTTTATCATTTTATTAGACTTAAATCAAAGCGAATGCTTTTCTTAAGTTTCATTTTAACTATTTTCAAGGTTTTACAAAAGATAAACCAGAAATATTTTTTTAAAATGTATACTTGTCGCTCGTCGATGTCACAAGCGTGGATAACATTTCCACATTTCAAAATTGTGCAAACGATATTCACAATTAAATGTTGAACTTTTTTGTAAGAATCTATAGATGGCGGTGCAGACAAGAATATCACTTGCATGCTTCGGCGGCCGGCGACAGAGTGGTTGGTATCTGTGACGACCGAGACCGGGTTATCAGCATCGATCCCTGATTGGCGCAAACGAGTCAAACGCGAGCGGCTAGACCCGCGACGGTTCTCGATCGCCACAAACCTTTTGAAATCTAATGGCAGTATTCAAGATAAGTGGGAGTGTCAGCTCAATTTTCGCAGATTAACGATTTAATGTGATTGACATAATTATGGAAATCGATAAAATTCATTGAGTCAAACTAAGATTAATTTATCTTATAACATAAAGAAGAAATATTTTTATTTCTCCAACAATAATTAGCTTACGAGCTTTGAAATATCAATTTTAACTAGGTAGGTAAGTCAAAAAGTAAAACAAGATTTCACATTATTTATTTAATATTTTCAATAATTTATTTAGAAAAAAATCAATTAAAAGATTTAATTAAAATAATTTACTCTCACAGGGACGAAGCTATTTTATATGAGAAACATTTATGGAAGTCTTTATAGGATGGTCACAGGGCTTACGACCTGTATTAGCTGGCTTAATCGATCACTTTACAAAATGTAACGTTCACCAATTCTATCGTAAGAATATCGTATTACCTATATGTTATTTATCTGTCTTCTTTCAAATAATTGAAGGGACTATACTATTGCCATCTATGATCGAAAATAAGTCATTTCCAGGACATAGTATACATAGAAATCTAGACTTTTATAATTTATCAAAATTAATTAATATACCTGTATACAGAACAAATATTTAATAATGTTGATACAAAGAGTGTTGAAAATATTTTCACGTGTCATGGCTACGAGAGGAATGAGTGAAAATGCTGGAAAATAAAGTAGCGATTTATGAATTATTGATTAATTAATTATTAAATATACAAAAATATTTGATACATACTATTAAACTTAACGCTTTTCTTTAAATTACACTCATTTGTAATTTATCACTCTTAAATAAACACTTTATTATCGCTGATACACTTTATTTAACGTTTATTCGGATTAATGTAATTACCGAGAGACAAAATTATTTTAATAAACACACGAATAAACATTTTTTATTATGTAATTTGTGTTAACATGATTTGAGTTAACTATTTTCTTTGTAGCGAGAGTTATTTTAATTTCAGCATTTTCATTTAAATATAAAGTAACTTGAAATTAATATATATATATCGAAAAGAAAAACATGTTATTATGTGCGGATATTCTTCCAAATTAAAACAGTAAAAATAATTTATGACTTCATTTATTTGAAGTTTAAATCATCCACTTTTTAACGTATTGTCCGTGTGTTGCTGTGATGTCATAAATCATGAGCGCTAGTCTGGTCCAGACAGTGGTTGTCTAGTGCGGATGCTGTTTTGTACTAAATTATACATCTGTGTACGTATCCATTCATGCCTTTCCCGCCAACAATTGTGTGGTCAATTTAAAAAAATCCCTAAATCTTTTTTAATCGGTTTTGAGTTAGCAACGCAGCTGGCTTCATATTTTTCTCATCTTTTTAACTGAACGTTTCGTTTAGCTTAAAAAATTACCGTGATTTCCGTAAAAATATAAATTTTTATTTATTACTATTGACGCCCTATGAAATATCCAGAAATACCTACTCTTTTTACTCGTAGCGTCTGCTTGCTTGCTTGTCTTTCGAAAAAACTTTGGATCGATTTTTAACCCTTTTCCCGTAATCCAATCAAGCTGAAACTTCGCAGACAAACTCGTGGGAACGATAAAAATGATCTAACAAATTTTCGTAAAAAATATAATAATTATAGTATAATTTTGGATTTTTTTTAAAATTTTATTACTCGCTTTCGTAGCGTCCCCCGACTCGAGCCCAACGCGTAGGTTAAGCGCCAAACCTGTTTCCACTAGTAAATGAGAAAGGGAGTATAATAAAAACTTGGTTTTAATGGGTTAGTTTTTTGACATTTTTCGTATTTAGGCTAGTTTGGGATGAAATTTTAGTATGCAAAAAAGTGTGCGCCCACCATGCGACGACAGTTTTCATACCATTAATGTTATTAAATTTTTAACTGTTTTTAACTGCATGTCGCCATCTGGCGAAATCCTCCAATCTCTTTTTTAATCTCGGTATTTGCGAAGCTCAAGAGATGTTGTCGCTGAACTGAGTGACGTCCATCTATTTGCCGACGTAGAAAAAGGATCTGAAATCTGCGGATATCTCTTTAGTTATCAGTTCTTGCGACTGGTTCGTTTCGCGCTTCCTCTTGTTCAAATAGTTTTGCATTTTGCTGCACTTTGACTGT
This sequence comes from Agrypnia vestita, assembly GCA_016648135.1. Lineage (NCBI taxonomy): Eukaryota > Metazoa > Arthropoda > Insecta > Trichoptera > Phryganeidae > Agrypnia > Agrypnia vestita. The sequence continues at coordinate 661 of JADDOH010008649.1, read as the reverse complement.
TGTGCTGTGAGAAGTAAAGCACTGTTTACTTTATATATGCCAAAGAAGTATGGATAACTACTAATGCGAACGCGTACCCAATTTTTACTCCCTTTCTTTTAACTCACAGCGTCTGGTTGGTTGGTTGCTTGTCTGACGAAAAAACTTTGGATCGATTTTTAACCCTTTTCCCGTGATCCAATCGATCTGAAACATTGCAAGCAGACTCGTGGCAACGGTCAGGAAAACCTATCAAATTTTCGTTAAAAAAATAATAATTATAGTGTAATTTTGGTTTTTTAGAAATTTTAATGTTTTTTTCATGCAAGTTGTAAGGAGATTCCGACGCATATGGTAGACACGAAACCCGAAAATGGGTATTGTAAAAACTTGGTTATATGGGTTAGGTTAGGTTAGGTTAGGTTTATTAACATTTTTTTCTTTATTTTTATCTTATTTTTCAGCTTCAGCCGTATCACAGTAAATACCGATACACAGTATATTAGGACGGATTGAATTGAATGTAGAACCTTCGAAGATCCTCAGATTTAGGGTAGGTTGTGATTGGTGACACGTGTCTTGGGTAGGTATCGGCGCAGAATATAGGGCGGATTTATTCCGATGTTATTCAAGGCTGAAGAAAGGGTCGCGCCAGTTAGTCGAGCGGAAAATGCCAGCAGTA